>VZTF01008186.1:44401-99505 GCA_013397755.1 Cnemophilus loriae | reverse complement strand
TATATTATATTATGTTATATTGTATTAATTATATTATTATATATAATATTATTATATAAATTTTATTATTATTATTATTATTATTATTATTATTATTATTATTATTGTTATTCATGATGGAAGGAAACCAAGAAAAAAGAAGCAAAAACCAAACCAAAACAAAACAAGATTAAAAAAAAGGAAAAGAAAGGAAAAAAAAGATACAAATTTTTTTGAATTCACGCCAAAAAAATTAGCAAAAAAAAATTAATAGAAAAATCAAAAAAAATCCACACAAGTTAAAAACTACAAAAAGCAAAAAAAAATTTTAAAATATATAAAAATTTATAAGACAATGGAAAATAAATTAGAAAACCCCCAAATTATTACTCAATCCAGAAATAAAATATAAAAAATATATAAAAGCCTAAAAAAAGAAAAAGGTAAAGATCCCAACTCCTGTCACAAAATTAAAAAATAAAAATTCTCAACATCCAACACTAAAATTGGGAAAAATTACCCCAAGTGAACTTTGCGAGGTGGCCTTTAAACCCTTAAATAATTTCCCTTCTAAATATTGTCAAATAAATATGAATATTCAATATATTGATTAATTTCTGGTTTCCCACTCTCTCCCCCAAACTTGCAGCTGCTTTTCCTGCCTCTCCTCGATGCCAACAGCAGAAAAAATGAGATATAAATTTTATTTCCACTTAAACACCACAAAACTACAATTAAAATTATTTCAGCAATGATTCCAGCAATCAGAATTTTAAAAAAATGCAATTAAAATGAAATTTTCTTCAAGCCTTTGAAATATCTCTGGGCACGGCGAGTCCCTATCGGGCTAAAATCAGGCTCCAAAAAGGAAGAGTAAATATTCCCAAAAATATTTAATAAATATAATAATGGGATAAATATAATGATGGGATAAATATAATGATGGGATAAATATAATGATGGGATAAATATAATAATGGGATAAATCAAGAAGATGAAATTTAAATTATGCTGAAGCCAGAGCAGAATTTCATTTAATTTAAGATTTTACCAAGCTGTATTTGTCACCACAAACGTTCTCCACCAGCAAATATTTGAATATTTTTTATTAAAAGTGCCATTTCTGGAGCAGATTTAAAGCGGTTACACAGCAGTAAGAAAACACCCAAACACTGATTAATGCAGAATTTATCAGGATTTAAGTTTTAAAAATAAACCTTCTAGAGGCTGGCCAGTGCAATGTAAATAAAAATCATATTAAACATAGATATATATCATAAAAATTACATTTAACTGCACAAATGGAGGGGTTTGCCATTATTTATGAATTCTTTCCAGGTTTAAAAATTGATGGATTTACAGAAACATCGTTCCCAAAGCTGTGAGGTGAATTTCGGGGTTGAAAAGTGGAATATATTTAAATTACAACATCTGTGGACCCGAACTGAGACAAAGTCATCACAGAAAATTGGTTTTATCACAAGAAAATTGGAATATATTTAAATTACAACATCTGCGGACCCGAACTGAGATAAAATATCACGGAAAAATTGCTTTTATGAAACAAAAAATTGGAACATATTTAAATTACAACATCTGTGGACCCGAACTGAGACAAAGTCATCACAGAAAATTGGTTTTATCACAAGAAAATTGGAATATATTTAAATTACAACATCTGTGGACCTGAACTGAGATAAAATATCACAGAAAATTGGTTTTATCACAAGAAAATTGGAATATATTTAAATTACAACATCTGTGGACCCGAACTGAGATAAAATATCACCGAAAATTGGTTTTATCAAACCCAATAACACTTTTTTAAGTGAGACCTTCAAACAGAGATCTGAAAACTCAGCTGATACCCGAAAATATTTGATATAAAAATGCTGCCATAAATTAAGGTCGGGTTTCTGTACATTAATCCTGCCAAAACCAGGGTGAACTTTAACACCCTTTGCTCTGCTCTCATCACGTTTTTTCCAAAAAAATCAGCATTTAACATCAAATCCAAGCAGGGTTTTCCATAAAAAAAGACGAAGCGAAGGGAAAAAATTGATATTCCCTTTTTAAATCCGTATTTCTTCCACCAAGTGCCTGTTTGTGCACGAACAGCATTTGCATATTCGATTCCTCGTTAAAAATAATCCCAAATTTTGCAATAACAGAGGGATTGATGCATCCAGGCGATCACAACTCACCCTTAATCTTCCCCACTCTTGGAATTCTCGTATTTTAAAGAATAAAATCCGACTCCAAATCCTTTCCCACGCCCAGGTCGCATCCTTGAATCTTCAGTTGCTTTGCTGGGGTTCATCCCAAACAATTCCTTCCCAAAAGCACAGACTTTCTATGAGGTTTAAAATCTTCACTTCAAAATTTCTTCACTTTCCAGTAAGAGGGGGAAAAAAAATCATTCAACCAAGGAAAAAACCCACAGATTTTCCCTCCTAAAATGTCATTTTGTTGTTGTTGTTGTTGTTGTTGCAGCCGATTCCCTCTGCCCCTCAGTTTTTTAGGGTTTCCCTGCCATTCTCAGAAGTTGTGGAATGGCATTTTCAGCACAAAAAATAAAAGGTCAGCACTCAGATTATTGCAAATTATTGACAGTAACTCCTACAAGACCACAGGGCACTTGGAGGCCTCGTTGAGACTGCAATAATTATTCCCAGAAAATTAATTCAGGAGCGATTTGTGCTTAGAGGCAAAACCAGGAAAAATCCGATGGCCCAAAAGTGGGAGGCGACTTTCGCTCGATTAAGGAATTCCCCACGGAGCAGAGAGAAACCTGCAATGGTTTGCCCACCAGGAAAACATCTTTTCATATGGAAAAACCCCTCATGGAGCAATGACGATATGTTAATGACGATATGTTAATGACGATATGTTAATGATGATATGTTAATGATTCTGGGATCATCCCAGAATCCTGGAATGGTTTGGGGTGGGAAGGACCTTAAAGCCCACCCAGTTCATCCAGGGACACCTCCCACTGTCCCAGGCTGCTCCAAACCCCGTCCAGCCTGGCCTGGGACACTTCCAGGGATCCAGGGGCAGCCACAGCAAATCCGAGAATTCCAGCCCAGCCAGGAATTCCTTCCCAAGATCCCACCCAAATCTCCCCTTTCCCAGTGGGAAGCCATTCCCTGGGTCCTGTCCCTCCAGCCCTTGTCCCCAGTCCCTCTCCAGCTCTCCTGGAGCCCCTTTAGGCCCTGGAATGTGCTGGAAGCTCTCCCTGGATCCTTCCCTTCTCCAGGCGAACATTCCCAGCTCTCCCAGCCTGGCTCCAGAGCAGAATTCCAGCCCTGCTGGACATTTCCATAGCCATGAGAATCCGGATCTTGGAAAACCTTGACTCAGGCATCAAGAACCATTTTCCTTCGGCAAGGAAAAAGCTTCTCCATCCAAATTTTGTAGCTGCACAGTCGCCCGTGCAGGAACCACAGACCGAATTCAGGCACCTTTTTACATTCTGAAAATATTGTGGAGGCAGTTTTGGAACAAAAGTTTCCAGTTTTTGGAACAAGCCTGGAAAGATTTCAAAATCTGTTTTAGAATGGAATATAATTAGTGACATAAAACAGCAAATAATTAAGACAATATTGATGTAAAAGAACCCAAATTTGTAGTTACTCGAATTTTTCAGGGAACAGTTCCAAATCTGGTTTTTGAGTCAGTTTTAGTGATCCATCCTTCCTGAAAACATCCATCAGGACAGTAATATTCCTGGAAAAAACCTGTGCAAACCAAGAGAGAACACAGCAGGCTTCCCTCCTTTCTTATTCCAAGTGCCCACTTGGAATTTTTGGGATAACGAAGCTGCTTGGCCGCACCTGTGATTTCAAAGTCCTGATATCCCAATATCACAAAAATGAAGATTCAATTGGAAGAAAATAATCCCTTCGGGGTGAAAGATCAGGAATTCTGCTCCAACAGGATTTTATAGGAATTCTACATTTCCCACCGCTTCCAAATGGGAGGATGAGACATTTTACAGAAAGGAAAGAGAGAATTTTGTCTTATTGCTGGGAGAAAGGAGAGCTCTGATCAAGCAGGGGAAAGGAAAATCTCATATTTGTTCTCAATGAAAACCAGAGGTGTTCTCCATGAAATCAAGATAAGCTCAAACACACCTTGACAAGACAAGAAACTCTGTGTTCTTTACGCACATAAAAGGTTTAAATCCAGTTTCCACCTTGCCACATCGTCCATCCAAAGCTCCTTTTGATGATGATTGTCACAGTTCTGTCCAAAAAGCCAAGAAAATTCCTCATTTTCCTCAGAAAATGGGGAATTCAAACTTGAGTCCACCCCACTGCCCCACCCACAGCTGTGGGGTTGTTGTGGGGTTTATTTTCAATACTGACAGGGAAGGATTCCCACTAAAATATCCAAGGAGTTCAGGATGTGCCTTTTCCACTTAAATTTGCTGAAGTTCAGGAACATCCGTGACTTCTCCTCGGAGATCCTGGAGGTTCCTGGGTCAGGGACCGTCCCAGGGTGAGGGCGTGCGAGGGTGCCGCGTCACGGCAGTGCCACTGCCACCGCTGCCACCGCTGCCACCCCTGCCACCAGCGGTGCCGCGCTGGGCACACCCCGGCTGCCCGCGGACGTCCTGCGGGCCTGCAGCACCGCGAACACCGCGTTGGTGGCGTTGGTGGGGATCTCCACGTTGCAGATCATGCCTTCACAGCAGGAAACACACTCCTGGTGGGGGAAAGGGGTAATTAATTCGGGGTAATTAACTCAGGGGTGATGGATTCAGAGCGGCTTCAAGAGGGAAACGCGCGTTGATCGGCGCAAAGCTGAGCTGAACTGACCCGTCAGCAGCCTGGCCCAGGGCAGCGGGTGGAGCAGACGTGCTAAAAATCATCCTAAAATCCAATAAATATATCCATGAATCGAATCTCCAAACCTGGAGCGCCGTTTTCCTGGAGCACCTGGACACTGTGGGGTGTCCTCAGGCTGAGGTGGGACGTCACACAGCCACACTGACACCGCGGAAAACAGAGCTTCCCCTTCCAACCCACGAACTAAAAACCTGCACTGGAACCTTCCAGGCTTCAGCTGTTTTAAGCTGAGGAATTCTGGCTCTAAAAACTTTGTTCCCACTCAGTTTTCCCCGCAAGGTTTTGTGGTCAGTGCAGCTTCACGTGCTGAACCCACTTGATTTTGCAGTTTCTAGGGCCACCAAAGCACTGCCACGGCTGATTTCCAGGGGAGAATCCAAACCCGATTCTCTTCACAAGAAAAGCCAAGAGAATAAATGAATAAAATGCCAGTTTTTATCTAATCCACAGGCACGACAACTTTTTAAAGAGAAAATCCCTGCCCATGGCTGGGGGTTGGAACAAGATGAGCTTTAAGGTCCCTTCCAACCTAAATCAGGCTGGGATTTTATAACTCTATGGAAATGCAGCAGCAGGCAGGATGCAGAGTCGTTTTATTCTCTCAGAACCTCTTGGAATCACTGGAATGTGCCTCAGAAAACACAGAGATGCTTTTAAATTTAACTGCCTGCTTCGTGTTTGGTGTCTGAAATCGTTCATGTTAAAAATAACAGAACTAACCTTCACGTGTTCCTGGTTAGGAATTAGCGGATGATATTTTCCAGCAGAAAATAAAACTCTGGTGGGCTCTGCTTGATTACTAAGATCGAACTTTCCCCCACCATCCCAAGGCTGGGAGGAGACACCAGTTTGGGCTTTTTCCCCATGGAACAAAAACTCCATTGTGCCTACAGCAAACAGAGCCCGGCATAACACCCCCGAGAGCTCAGATCCTGAGGTCCGGGTGCATCCCAAAAAACCCACGAGTTCCTCTGGGAGCCGTTGTCACCCGTGCCACCCCAGCAGGGGCGGGGAAGGAGGGCTTGGCCCTGCTTCTCCTGCAGAAATCCGACTGTTCCCCACCGCAGAGCGGCGCTTGGCACATCCTCCCGAGCTCAGCAGGAAAAACGAGTCCTGGAATGCACGGCTCCAGCCCCAGGGCTAGCAGGAGGAGGGCAGGAGTAGGGCAGGAGCAGGGCAGGAGTAGGGCAGGAGCAGGGCAGGAGCAGGGCAGGAGCAGGGCAGGAGTAGGGCAGGAGTAAGGCAGGAGCAGCGCTCACCGTGTGGCCGCTGTCCCCGTGGCGGTGGCACCCGACCAGGTGACATTCCTCGCCAGTGGCGCATTTCTTGGTGACCGAGGTGCTCTCCCCGTGGGCTGTGAAGAGGTGAACTGTCAGGCAGTACCGAGTGCCTGCAACAGAGAATTTGGGATAAATTAAGTGTCCCCATAAATTAAGTGCGTGTAACGGGGTTTCAAAACTACACGCAGTTAAAGAAAATATTCCCAGAGAGTGGCTGCGCAGAACTATTTGCAACTCGATCAAAAGAGCATTTAGCAGGAAATTAATTAGTGTGAAATCTTAACCGACCCTTCAAACCACCACAAAGGCTGCTTTTATTTAAATTACTAATTAGCACCATAATCTACACGTTTATTTGCAGTTCCCTCCTCTTTCTGGCAGCACGTTCCTGCTTGGTTTCACATTTGTTTCCTCGTTCCTCGTCTTTGCTTGTTCCCCTTTCCCACCATTCCTGTCAATGTCGCCGGGAAGAAAAATGAGGGAACGTTTCCATTCTTTTTCTATGTTTTATATATAGTTAATTAATATTCATGTATTATTAAGAAATCTGTCTGTATATTTATATTGTATTGCTATAGATCATATAAAATTGAGAGGGATGGAGATAAATCATTTTTCACTGTTACTTTACACTAAGGGAATAAAGCTACAGAGGAAATTCTTCAGGTTTTTTAAACAACATCTTTCAAATCAACTCCTGGGAAGCACATAATTATAAATATACACAAAGAAACATATAGAGTTAATTAATGTTCATGTATTATTAAGAAATCTGTCTGCATATTTATATTGTATTGTTATATATAATATAAAATTGAGAGGGGTGGAGATAAATAATTTTTCACTGTTACTTTACACTCTGAAGGGAATCAAGCTGAAATTCTTCAGGATTTTTAAACAACATCTTTAAAATCCACTCCTGGGAAGCACATAATTATAAATATACACAAAGAAACATATAGAGTTAATTAATATTGATGAATTATTAAGAAATCTGNCACTAAGGGAATAAAGCTACAGAGGAAATATTCTTCAGGTTTTTTAAACAACACCTTTAAAATCCACTCCTGGGAAGCACATAATTATAAATATGCACAAAGAAACACACAGAGTTAATTAATGTTCATGTATTATTAAGAAATCTGTCTGTATATTAATATTTTATTGTTATATAAAATTGAGAGGGATGGAGATAAATCATTTTTCATGTTGCTTTACACTAAGGGAATAAAGCTACAGAGGAAATATTCTTCAGGTTTTTTAAAACAACACCTTTAAAATCCACTCCTGGGAAGCACACAATTATAAATATACACAGAGAAACACATAATTAATATTCATGTGTTATTAAGAAATCTGTCTGTAGATTAGTATTTTATTGTTATATAAAATTGAGAGGGATGGAGATAAATCCATTTTTCATGTTGCTTTACACTCTGGAATGGTCAAAACTGTCGCATCAGCAGAAATCATCTGACTCAGCATTACCAATAACAAAACCGTGTTGGCACGTTAATCCCATGAATCAGCCAGACTTCTGCAAGGGGCTGAGTCAGGGAGAAACAAGTTTAAATATGAGCCAGGATCTCCTGAGTCCAGCCTTACTCACTTTCAGGACACCACCTGTCTTCAGCCCATCTGTTGCAGTTGTAGTTGTCCACCGCGTTGTCACACGTGAAGCACTTGAAGCTGTTGGGGAACGGAGTGGCTTGGAAAGAATTAAAATACAGTCAGCTGGCAGGTATTGAGAAAAACATTAAAATATTCAAAATAACGCTCGCACATGCATATGCTTACAAAAATTAATTATGTGTATTTACATCTTTTCATTGTCAGACAAATAAAACAAGTTTGGCAGAAAGCTTTTTTTTTTTTTTTACCTCTAGGCCTGAACTTAAAATACATCCTCATGTTTTCCCCTCCTGTAATCCAAAATTGAGGTAGTGGTGGGAAAAGCAGGACAGAGGGAAGAGTTCATCTCCCTCCTCGTGGAGGTTTGCACAAACACACAAATCTACATTTTCCTTTGATGGAAAAACTGCATTTCCAAAGCAGCTCCAGAGCTTGGTCTCCCGCTCGGAAGGAGAAGTCGGATCCTTCACACAAAGGGATCCAGAGGGCTCTTCTAAAATCTTATTTCCATTATTCAAATGAACGATCTGAAGCTGCACGGTTCGTTAGGGGCAGATATTATATGCAGCTATTATATCCTGGCTGGTTTAATGATGCAGATAATGCAAATGAAGGGATGGAACACTGGTGATGCCAGATAAGAGGCAAAAAAAAAAAAGAAAAGCGATGCCATTAGTGCCAACTGGCTTCACAAGTCCCACGAGGTTTTTAATTACCTTCAGACTGAATTAATTGCACACAGCAACACCTATTCCCCCCCTTACAAAAACCCCAACAAGATAAAAGACCAAAACCACCTGTTCTGGATTATTTACAAGGAAGCCGCTGCCTAATTTCCTCTGCGGGGAGACAGAAAAAAATAGAATAAAAGCCCTTAAAACGTCAAAATCCTCACGCACTCTTTAATTCGGCAGTGCAGGCGATTTATTTTCATTCAGCCAGCTTGTCAAACATTAGGGATAAAGGGCTGTGGGTTGAGAAGCAGAACGTTTATTTTAAAGTTTCTGTGGAGACAAACAGGAGACGAACAGCTGGAACCCAAAGGACTGGAAGGATGGGGCAAATCAGGAAAATTTTAAGCTGGAATTCCATAGAGAAGAGGCTGGAATTCCATTCAAAATGCCTACTTACGGTCTGGTGGAGGCCTGACGTTGTAAAAGTTGATGTTCTCAGCTGAAACCCAATTTCCTGAAAGGATGAGAAGCGGGAGAACGGCTCCGGCCAGCGCGCGCCGGAACAACGCCATCCTGGGCGTCACTGCACATGGAAAGCCAGACTCCTCAGGCCTGCAGAAGCGAGGGAACACATTATTTCGTGGGAATCGTGAGAATCTGAGCGGGCAGGACGAGGAATTTCCTGCGAAAATCCTGCTGGAAGCTTGGAAATCCAGCCGGGAATGCCGGCGAGCCGGCACCGCTGAGCGGCACAAAGCTGAGCTGGTGGTGCCTTCTGCTGGCCAGAATCTCTCATGGAGGGCTCGAACTTCCAAAAGAAAATTCAAGTTCACGTTATTTCTTTCATCCGTTTGTTCTCCTGAGCAACGGGAATCTTAAAAATTCCTTGAAAGGACTCCTAAAAATCAGCAGGGAGATTGAGGTCGTTTGGATCCAACTCCAAACAGCCTGGAATAAACAGCACTAAGGAAGCAAAATGCAGAGAAATCTCCATTTTAACACCACCAACCAATCCTTTACCTGAGAGGAATCAATTTAACTCATAATCTGAATTTTAAGTGCACTTTGCGCTGTCACAGCATTAAAAATTCCAAGTGGAAATTCGATTTATTTCTTTTGAAGGTGCATCCCAAGGGAATGCTAAGGAAGGCGCCTGGGGTTGGCACACACGTCTGGGAGAGGGGCAGGGTGCAAAGTTCAGAGGGATGAGATGCAATTATCCAAAAATACATTTATTTGGGGCCCCCTGGGTGCTCTGCCAAGGCTTTAGAGAGAAGAACTGAACATTTTGCTCGGGTTGATATTTAGATTTCCACACCTCCAGACAAACACGGGGAATTGTGGTGAATTCCAGTGACCCTGGAGCCTGGCTCAGATATTAAAAAGCACAACCTCACTCCTCCCATGCAAATTCCCAGCAGGACAAACAAGCTGGAGTGGAGGCTCCTGCCAAACCAGAGCCAAAGGCATTCCCTCCAAATTTCCAGGCACACCCAGGCCAGGCTGGAAATGGTGCTCGGCACCACGGCAGAGAAATCCAGGAATTTCCCTCTTTTCCCTGGGTTTTTGGATTGGTTTGGGTTTTTCCTTTTCCAGCGGAGACGGTTTTGCCAACCAAGCAAAGAACTGAATTTCAGGAATTGTGGATTTTATTGTGAATTTAACCACCCTGCTTAAGATCTGCTTGTTAAAGCCTGGCTTTATGGATGTATCTCAGGAGATATTCCGAAGTCACAGCTTACCTCTGCTCCCTGTCTACTTCCAACGCTGTTTTCCATAGGATGGTCCAGATTTCTTCCGGCTGCAGCCCAGGATCTACAGAAGGATTAAACAGAAGAATCCGTGGAGAACAAACAGCAACAGATCATCAAAATTCTGTCCTGAAGAAACGAATTAGCATTAAATTAAGATAAAAATCAGGTTTTTATAACGAAATATCCAAAGAAGCACTTGGACTACACAGGATGGCTTTTACTGAGTGCAGAAATTGAAACTCCCTCCTTCTTGGGATATTCCAGTGCCATAAAAGACAAATAAATGACAAAAAATGAAGGAACGAGGCTGCTCAGGCCACCCCTGAGGATGAGTTTCCTCCAGGAAAACCATTACTGAGGGAACGACCTGGGCGGGACCAGGCTGCCCCACACCAGCGAATATTCCCCACTCCAGAGAAATCCCAGCTTTCCGCAGGAGCGATGCCCAAACAGAAGCACAAATCAGCAGCAGGGGAACCTCGGAGAGCCAAGACAAACCCTCGGCCTCCCAATTAGAGGCTGACGAAGCCACAGGTCCCCTCCAAGCGCGCGGAGCTAACGCGGCTCCCGGAATTCCGAGCAGGCCGCGGTTCCCAGGGCCGCGCATCCCTGATCCTGATTACCTCGTGCTCGCGTCCCTGCCCCATCAGGGATCCGGTTTTCCTGCCTCCAAGAGGGCTCCTTAACCCACACTGGCTCGAGTGATGGCGGTAACGAGATGAGAAGAGTCTTTTTCGTGCCTCAAGTCATCACCCTCCTTCCTGGATCCCTTGCAAATAACTGTGTTTATCCCGGAATTCCGGGATGGTTTGGGTTGGAAGGGACTTTAAAGCTCATCCAGTTCCACTTCCACACCTTCAGCTTGCTCCAAGCCCTTCCAACCCGGCCTGGGACATTTACGCCCTTGGAATATCTCGAGCAATCCAGTTTTGATCAAGACTTTCACAAAACTGCAGCGTCTTTCAAGCAGCTTTTAATGATTACTCTGCAGGAAGGGAGGGATTTGAATCATTCCAACACTTCCAAAACTTCTCATCCTGTATTTGCTGCTGGCTTAAGGAAACTCTGCCTTTGCGGGGAGACTGGGCTGTAACTGGATCTGAAGCACCTGGACAGCAAATAAAAGGCACAATTCCACTTGTGCCAGTTCGCTACAGATCCAGGCTCTCTCCTGCTCCCCTCCCCTAAGCTCCCATCGCTTTCCCTCGTGCCAAATGGAAAATTTTAGAGAATATAAATCCAAGAAGCGACTCTCTGGCTCGGGGGAAGGCTCAGTAAATCGACCTCCCAGTTTGATGCAGTCAAAGGTGTCCTTGTTTGCCAAGCAGGCCAATAAATAATGGATGTTGTTTGCCACGGGCTTGGTTACACAGCTGCACCACAAGGGCGTTCTCAAACCAAACAGGGAAATATCGGCCCAAAAATGGCTTTCATATCTCGCCCAGAATCTCCCAAAAGCTGCTTTTCTTCACGGTGCCTTATCCCTGGCGTGCTCGCGGATAATATTATCTGTAAATGTTTCATTAGGCCCAATTAGGAGCTCTCATTAACGAAGGGGGGAAACCGTCACAACACGGAAGATTAACTTCTATAAACAACAGCAAACAGGGAGCTCCGGCTTTCCCGGGGGAGGGAAGACAATCCAGGAGAGAAGGGCTGAGTGCTACAGAAAACCCGCGACTAAAACCCAGCTCAAGAAAACAACCAGGAACGCAACGGCTGAAGGAACGAACGCATTCCAGAAGGTCGGAATCTCGCAGGGCGCGATCCAAAAGCAGGAAGCAGCACCCCTGCTCTCCGATTTTAATAAAACCCGAGTCTGCCGACGTTGTTTTTCCTGGCAGGCTCAGTGGAGGATCAGCAGATCGAGCAGCAGATACGGAACGCAAATGCAACTTCCCGCTGTCATTTAGCAAGCAGTTTTGGGGCGCTGTTGGATAATTGCAGAACGCTTCCGTTAAGCTGCTTAAACGGCACCTCGGGACACGAGAGCTCCACAGACACAGGCAGAAAGGTGCTTTGTGCTCAGGGCTGAAAAGCCAAAACCCACCACCCGACGGCCCCACGTGGCCCCGCCACAGATCCCAAAGGCCACGAAGGAAATTCAGCTCGTTCTCCTCCGGAGACTGCTCAATCCCTGCAAAACTCAGCGAGTGAAGAAGTGGATGGAACAAATAAAAAAAACCAAAAAAAACCCCATCATTTTCTTTAGGAAACAAGCAGACACATTAAAAATAAAAAGGGAGGGGGAAAGTAAATACTCTGACAAATTAAACCCCTCCCCCCAAAATTATTGCAGATCTGCAAATTCAAAACTCTTTGCTGTGGCAGTTTTATCTTTTCTTCCCTGCTGAGTTAAGTCTGTATTTTTTTTCCCTTTTTGCCTCACAGCCTGTCATTATTAGCACAAAACACCCCAGAAAAATGGACTTTACACGACACGGACAGACATCTGCCAGGAGCAGCAGCGACAGAACCAAACCGAACTCATCGACCGAGGATTTTTAAGCACCACGCGTTTCCTCTGCGCGCACCCGCAGCCCCGCTTGGAATGAAATTCGGCCGTAATTACAGGAAACGACGGCGCTCGTTATCTGAGATCTCGTAAAAGCGAAGCACAAACGTCATTTAGCTCGGGGGATGATGCTGGCACGGGAGGCGTGAGGGAAAGGAGGCGTCTGACTGCGCCGAACGCACAAGTGCCACGATTTCGGAAGGAAAATAACCCCTGGTGAACGCGATAAACCCGGCAAGCGCCACCGCAGGGAAGGATTTGCGAGGGGAAAACGAGCAGCGAAAAGTGAATTATTCCTTTCACAGCCCAAACTGAAATTTAGGTTAAAATTCAGAATCCACCGTCATGGGCGGAGGGATTTCCCCAAGGGAGTAATATTTAATTTTTAATTTTTAATATTTATTATATTTATATATTAAATATTTAATAACATTTAATATTTCCCCAATTATTTAAAAAGAATTTATTCTGTCCACAAATCCACGAATGAGATGAAATTCCTGATTCCCTTCTCGCCACTTTTCCGCTTCCTCAAAGAACTGCGCTTTGCCAAAGCTCTGCACGGCCAAAAGCTGAGCTTGGGGCAGCTTTTAGACCTCGCCTGCAGCTGGTTTAGAGCTGCCTCTCACCTGTGCACGGCTGGAAACTGGAATTTAACACGGCTCTGGGGGAAAGGGATTCCAGGAATAAGCAGCATTTTTTTTCTTTCCTTGAGGCTTGGTTTAACAATCTTAAATTTAGAGAATATTTAGGTTTAATTATATTAAATTTAGAGAATATTTAGGTTTAACAGTATTAAATTTACAGAATATTTAGATTTAACGATGTTAAATTAAGAGAATATTTAAGTTTAACATTATTAAATGTATAGAATATTTAGATTTAACAATATTAAATTTACAGACTATTTAGATTTAACGATATTAAAATTTACAGAATATTTAGGTTTAATGATATTAAATGGACAGAATATTTGGGTTGAACAATATTAAATTTACAGAATATTTAGATTTAACGATATTAAATTTACAGAATATTTAGATTTAATGATACTAAATTTACAGAATATTTAGGTTTAATGATATTAAATTTACAGAATATTTGGGTTGAACAATATTAAATTTACGGAATATTTAGATTTAACAATATAAAATTTACAGAATATTTAGGTTTAATGATATTAAATTTACAGAATATTTAGGTTTAATTATATTAAATTTATGGAATATTTAGGTTTAACAACATTAAATTTACAGAATATTTAGTTAAATACCTCAGTGGATCTGACCATTAGTAACCAGTGAGGCTGACACGAGTGAACACCCAACACAGGAGAGAATATTCTGATTTTCAGGGTTTTTCTTCTCCAAGTTTAGCTCCACATCACATTCAATAAAGGGAGTAATATTTAATTATCTAAGATTCTTTTATCTCAATCCTGCCACGTTACTCATATTCAGCAGTACTCCAGATATTCCTGCACACTCCAAACCCGTTTTCCAATAGGAAAAAGGTGGCACAAAACAACACCGCTCCAACAAAATCAAGAGGTTTCTATACATTTCTGTACATTTCTGTACATTTCTATACATTTCTATACATTTCTGTACATTTCTGTACATTTCTATACGTTAATTATAATTAAATGGAAAATGACAGTTTTCAGGCAGTTAAATTGGACCTCAGAGATACCCCTGGGTTTTACTGCCTGACTTTCCAAGTGAAATCCTATTTTTGACGCTGCCGGGTGTGCGCGGGCACAGCTGCCACGGGATTCCACTTCTCTGCAAAAACAGGAGCCGTTCCAGCCAACCCCAGCAAGAACCCACACGACTTCCACTCGTCCAAGAAATACCGTGCTCCCTTCCAAACCCGATTTCCAGATCAAGATCCACACACGAGAGATCTGCTGCGAGTGTTGGCAGGCAGGACCCACTTCAAACCCTACAATTTAAATCCTAAATCCGCCAGAATCTGCTGGAGCCTGAAGCGCCTCCCTGGGATGAGGAAATCTGAAGGTTCCGCATCACACAGGACGTTCTTCGTGAGCTTCACGTTCGGCTGGAATTCAGATTTCAGGGACAAGAGCTGAGCTCCTAAACCTGAAAAGCTGCTTTTTTGAACCCAATTCCGATGTCTGGAGCGAGCTCACCCACATTTCCCTTCACTTCTTTGCTCGTGGTTGCTACCTCGGGACCTTGGGGGGGTTTTTCCAGCTGTTTAGGAGGAATAATGGATGCAAAAAAAAAAAAAAAATTTAAAAAATTAAAAAAAAAAAAAAATCAGTGCTCTGTCCTTTCCTCCAGTTTTATTCAGGAGCTTTTCCTAAGTTAGGGAGGGTTTGGGGTCGTGTCTGTGCTGATGCAAACCCACATTTTGTGCAGAAAGGAGAGGGAGAAAAGCGAAATTACATTTGTGTGGTTTTATTGTGCTCGGTGTCAGGGTCCAAACAAAATGCCCTTCACCTTCCTGGAGCAGAACTCTTCAGCAGTACAGCATTTCCTACAGGAATAACTCTCCAACTCACATTCAAATATCCTTGGAAGCTCCTTCCCTACGGGTCCACACCACAGGTTTCCTACAGCACAACACCAGAGCGATTCTTTCACCATCACTAGCCCCAGAAATTAGGAAATGCTCACGAATCACAGATTATTCAAGCTGGAAAAGGCCTCTAATATCACTGAAACACCCCAAGGCCACCAAAAAGTCCTTCTGCCACCAGTTCAGGGCAGGAATCGCGCTGGAATTCCAAAGAAAACCCCACACGGAGGCACTTCCTGGTGGATACTGGCAGGGTTTGAGGTGTGAAATTTCTCCCGCTGCTCCTTGTCTGATGCAATCTCTGCCTCACGTTCGCACCGGCTCCTCGCTCCAAGGAAATCCTTGAAATCCCAAACATCATCATCTCCTGGAGTGCACCAGGAACGGCTGGGAGTGATCCCACGCCTCATCCAGGCAGCTGCTGCCGAATAAATGAATTTAAAACTCAGTTGTGACCACTGGGGTCTAAATATCGAACCCACAGAGAGGGAATTTTTGTCCTGAAGCTCCTCAAGTCATTTCAAGCTCTGGGAATTCCCATTTTTTTAAGGAATAAATGTGTCTGAATTAAAGTCCTTACTGAAAATGTAACTTTAGAGTAAACCATATGTATTTTATATATTATCTATATTTAAAAGCAGGGAACTTTTCAGGTTATATTTTCATGATTTACATGATGTTTCTCTTTATTAAAAGGACTCGTTAGCATCACAAATGGGATGGAGGCAGGGAATGAGTGAAATTCTGATTGCTGTCAAGCCAATACAGCATTTCCTACAGGAATAACTCTCCAATTGACATTAAAATATCCTTGGAAGCTCCTTCCCTACGGATCCACACCACACCTCCCACAGAGCATCACCAGCAGCGTGACAGAACCAGTTCTGAGCAGAAAATTAATGAGAGAGTCGCTGATTGCACCTCTGAAAAACATTCCGTGCACAAAACCCCCTTTTCCACATTTCTCATCCACTGAAAACTGATCCAGCCTTCGAGGAATTCCCACTGCTCTGCCGGAGCTGAGGAAGAATCTCGGAAGAGTCTTGCAGGAGATGAGCCCAAATTGTGCATTTTTCCCCAGTTTTCTCTTTGGAATCTCAGATCCATGCACAGATAATTCAAAAGTGGCTTCCTAAATTCCAGAGGGGCATTTTCCTCCTTGAGACACGGCCACCAATGGAGAGGAGCTGAGGAAAATCCCCTTCCCAAGCCCAGGGAACATTTCCGTGGCTCAACTTTCCCCTCAGTTTTCTCTTTGGAATCTCAGATCCATGCATGGATAACCCAAAAGTGGCTTCCTAAATTCCAGAGGGACATTCTCCTCCTGGAGACACGGCCACCAATGGAGAGGAGCTGAGGAAAAGCCCCTTCCCAAGCCCAGGAAATTTTTCCCGGGCTCAACTTGCCCCCCAGTGCATTTTCCCCCCAGTTTTCTCTCTGGAATCTCAAATCCATGCATGGATAATTCAAAAGTGGCTTCCTAAATTCCAGAGGGGCATTTTCCTCCTTGAGACACGGCCACCGATGGAGAGGAGCTGAGGAAAATCCCCTTCCCAAGCCCAGGGAACATTTCCGTGGCTCAACTTTCCCCTCAGTTTTCTCTTTGGAATCTCAGATCCATGCATGGATAACCCAAAAGTGGCTTCCTAAATTCCAGAGGGGCATTTTCCTCCTTGAGACACGGCCACCGATGGAGAGGAGCTGAGGAAAATCCCATTCCCAAGTCCAGGGAGCTTCTCCCTGGCTCAACTTTTCCCTCCTGTGTTTGCCAGCTCAGGGGAGCTGAGATGATGCTCAGCCCCCACTGCTGAGAGGGATTTTGGCAGGAATCCAAAAGGATTTTAGGATTTTCAGGAAAACCTTCCTAGACCTGGCAGAATAAACATTTCAAGTTGTCTGTCGCTACTCGCCCTTAACGGATGAGAGTGGATTTTTCACTTGATTTTCTCCCATTAGAAAATACATTTTCCAAAGGTTTTTCCTATCAGGCTCTTTCCCTGGAAAGGTGGAAGTGGTGTTTGCCAGGGAAGTGGCTCTGCCCTGGGTTAGAATCTCTTTTNTTTTCCAAAGGTTTTTCCTATCAGGCTCTTTCCCTGGAAAGGTGGAAGTGGTGTTTGCCAGGGAAGTGGCTCTGCCCTGGGTTAGAAGCTCTTTTTTTCCCCAAAATACCCAGCAATGAGTGATTCCATGGCAAAACAGCTGATTACAGTGAGAATTCCTCCTGTGGCTATTCCTCCTCTTCCCAACAATCTGCAATTCCCGGGATACAGCAAACGTGCAGATCTTGGTGTTTAATTATCTGCCTTGGTTAATTGAGCTGTCCAGGGGTGATTCCTGACAGGGTTTGAACCCTTCCAGAGCCACACCACCCCATCCTGGGAATCCCAGCATCCCTGAATCCCAACATTTAGCAATAAATGGCGAAGCACAAACACGTCCCTTTCCCCAAAGTGCCTGCTGCTCTTTGTTTGGAGCCTCTGGCATTTCTGGCACCTCCTCCCTGCACGAGGAGCCTCCTCCCTCCACCCTCCCCAAGGTTTCACTGCCCTGTCCCACATCCCTGCTCCTTTTCCTAAGCTGAGGAATTTAAAACTTTTCCATCAGGTTTTAAGCTCTTCATCTTTCGGGTCTTCTCTGCATTTTGTCGTTCCTATCAATCCTGAAATCAAGGGGAAAGCAGCACAAGGGGGGAGAAATACACCCACAAATATTGATTTATAAGCCCTATGCTCCAAACTAATCAGGCTTTATACCTAAACTGAAGGGAGAATTAACTTTTCATTATTACTAACAATATAGTAAATTTCCTTTTGTTAACTCTATTAATTTTCATTAATTACACCCATTATCCCCAGGTCACAAACAGCCCTTTGTCAGGGGTTAAATGACTTCCAGAACTTGCCAGCTGGGAATAAATCCTACAGGATTTGAGGACTTGGTGTCTCAGTTAGCAAATTCCAAGCAATTCCTCCAAACATTTTCTGGGAATATGAAAAATCAAGAGTTTCAGAGGGCAACTTGGAGCTCATTCCTTTTGCTGTGATCCCTCTAAGGTGGTAACTGGATTATTCAGGAGTTGCCACAAACATGAAACCAATTCTCTCCCTCCAGGATTTCCAGCTGCACATAAACAAAACAAGGCCTGAAACATTTCCAAATTCAGGATCTTCAACCCCAAGTGTCAGCCTGGAGCAAAATGTTGAGTGGGAGGTGCTGGATGAAATCCCCCAAACATGGAAAGGCTCAAAAAGAACATCCCTGAACTATTCCTGCACTGAAAATTAGAGGTGAGCATTGTGGGGTGAGAGAGGAGGGAAAACAGGGAAGAGAAAGGCAGGAGGGGCTGGATCCACGGGACAATTAAATAAAAATATGGACACAAGGGTCAGGACAAATTAATTAGTGGAGAGTATTAAAAATGAGCTGAATCAGCACATTTTAGAGCTTTAAGGCCTTTTTTTAAGCCTGAAGGATTCTACAGAACAAAATCACCCAAGCAGTGGAAAGCTCCCCCTTCCATAATTCCAGGGAAAGATAGAGGAAGCAATAAACTTTATTACGGGGGGGGGAAAAAAAAGAAGTTCAACAACCTTTTGAAATAAGAGAACTTTCTGCTGCAATCCTGGGCTCTCGTTTATCCACCATGAATGGGCTTTGGGGACTGAAAAGGGGAAAAAACCAGAGCCAAAAATTCCTGAGCAGAAAAATTCCTGAGCAGTTCTCAGCTGCTGTTTCATCACTTGAATTATCAGGATAAAGGGATGCTGCTCCAGCAAAACCTCCTCAGTGCTCACAGGAATATTTTAAACGTTCCCAAAGAAATATTATGTGTAAAGAAATATTATGTAATGCCTATAGAGAAGGGGATGCAGCAGCTGAAGGGAGCAGCTTGGAAAATTGTGCATCTGGTCCCTTCCTCTGCCTCTGATGGAACAGAATTCCGTCTTTTAAAATTTAATTTATTATTAAGATATTAATTCATGCTGCCCCGTCTCCCTCCCTCGTCATCTCCCCCAAATCTTTGGTTTTAAGGTTATTTAATGAAAGAAATAAGGTGCATGCCAAGGAGATAAAGGATGATGTAAAATAAGATTAGAGGTTAAATACAACAACAAACCCAGAATTATTCGGGATGTGTTAAATGCTGAATTTCCCTCAAATGCTCTGCAGGGAGGGATCCAGCCCGATCTGCTGATCCAAAAGGAGCAAGAACAGGCCGAGAGCACGATGCTCACTCCCAGTTTTTATCCATATGTCACTTCCCACACTGTGGAAAACCCTTTGGATGTTCCAAGCCTGGAATTCAGCAGGGCACCGCCACCCCAGCCTCCAATTCCACCCCAAGAATTGTGTGTGAGAGCCCGACCTTTAATCTGAATTATTTATCACGGCCTCAAAGAGCAGACTGCAGCTTGGAAATGCAGTAATTCCAAGGATGTTGTTAGGAGGACACAGCAGGCTGAGTTTGGATCCCAACCCCCAGGCCTGGCACAGGACTGGGAATTTCCTCCTCTAGGCTTGTCCCGTAAATCATGGAATTTGGGTCGGGAGGGACCTTAAAGCTCATCCCATCCCACTGTCCCAGGGTGCTCCAAGCCCCGTCCAACCTGGCCTTGGACACTTCCAGGCAAATCCCAAATTTCTGCATGTTTTATGCAGAAGAAAAAAAAAAAATTCAATTTACAAAATTCAACCATGAAGACACAGCAATTATCACCCCACCAACTTCACATCCATCCCTCAGTTCTCCCTGTAAAAACCTACAGCAGGAGGAATAATCAAACCTATGGCATGAAACCTATCTGGGGCTCTGGCTCATCTGATGGATTCAGAACAGTCCTGAAAGCAAAAATCCCATTAAAATATTCATTAGCCTATTCCAAAGAACTCAAATCACAGCCAACTGCACCACCACGAGAAATAATCACGGCAGGAAGGATTCTGAGGTAGAAGAAGAAACTCATTGGCCAAGAAGAAAATAAAAAACTCTACTTTTCCTGACAGCACAAAGTACTAAGCTAGAATTTAAAAAATTAATGAGTTTTTTGCTTTTTGCAGCCATCTAAGCTTAAAAATACCAATTTGGCCTGGACCAGAGCAAGGAGATGCTGGAGCAGGGGCAGAATTCCCCCAGCTCTTATCAGACCCTGCAGAAACACCCCAAGGTGCTGGGGAAAGATAAAGTTCTCCATCTGCTGAGGGCTGCTGCTGTTATCAAAAATGGGGTCAGAAAGTTCACTCGGGCAGGGTTTTACAGCTTAAAGCCCTTAAGGATAAAGGCAAATTTGGAGGCAAAAAAGGGGCACGTGAGAAGAGAGAAGGCATGGGAAGGGCTGGGCCAGCTGAACCCAGGGCAGATTAATCAAAATAATCTGAGTAATCAATAACCAGGCACAAGATAATTAATTAACTGCTGTACAAGCCTCCGAAGAAATTATTCCAAAGGCGAAAGAGTAATTATCATTATTCATAATAAGATTTAAGTGCTGTCCAAAAAGTCAATATCAAGCAAGGGGAAACGTTCATTTATCACCAAGCTAAGACTTGGAAGGGCCCAATTTCCCACTTGCAAACATCTCCCACCCAAGGCAAGTCCCCAGCCTTCCCATTTTTCCAATATTAAGGAATAATTGCACACCTTAAACATATTTAATCCATGGCATAATTAAATATTAAACATATTTAATCCGTGGCAGGCTGGCAGCCAGAAACGTTGTGTTTTTATGGATACACATTGAATTTTACACTTAATAACCTCAAAGGAAGCAGATTTGTTGGGAAAAAAGTGAAACCTTCAGCACCAGGCCCCATTTCAAAATCCAACAGATAATTCAGTGGGATTGTGTCCATTCCTAAAGAACAGCAATAACCAGGATTTATCCGACCAGTGCTGACACTGAAGGAAAAAGGAATGTCCTGTCCGTGAAAAATGAACAGCCACGGGAGTTTCCTGCAGAACAGAAGGAAAAGCATCCAGCTGGCAATCACAAGGAGCCACACTGATAAACCAGGATGAACTTTAATCCAGTTAGGGCTGGATTTACACCTAGGTGTAAATCTGGTGTAGAGCTGGGCCCAAACCAGCCTCTTTCTCCATCTTTATGACCGTTCTGAATAAAAAACTTCAGAAAAGAAGGGGCACCTCCACAAGCTCCCCTCACTGTGACACCCCAAGAGGCAGCGATTCTGTCGGTGCGATCACCTCCTGTCCCTCTCTGACAAATTCCTCCGAGCTGGCAGAATTCCCTGCCCCTGGAATGGCTCCAGAACCAGGAGAACTGTGACAGCCTTCGCAGCCACCTGGCCTCTCTTCAAAGGCTCGGGAGGGCAGGGTGGGGAAAACAGGGTGCAGCGAAAAAAATAATCCCAATTTAATTATAAATAAAGCTGCACAATCCCAGCCGCGTGAAAGTTCTCCTGCTTTGTGCCACGAGTTCCTCCCGGGCTCGGAAAGCTGGGACACGAAACCCTTGGCACGAGCCTCTGGTGAGGGAGGAGGACCTGGAACGTTCCTCTTCACCAGACTGGGGCAATTTTTTTGTTATTTTGCTCCAGGTTGGAGGTTCTGGGCCTGGAACAAGACAAGGAGATGGAGGAGTGGCTGTGCTTTCCCAAGTCCAAAAAATGTCCTCCTTTTCTTCTCTGATTTGTGGTTTTTGGGGTCATCTGTCCCTTCTCTTTATTCTCCTCGCTCTCCCTCGTTATTATTTTCAGGTCTGACAGTTTTATCCCCTGTCCAACCTGGCCTTGGACACTTCCAGGCAAATCCCAAATTTCTGCATGTTTTACGCAGAAGAAAAAAAAATTCAATTTACAAAATTCAACCATGAAGACACAGCAATTATCACCCCACCAACTTCACATCCATCCCTCAGTTCTCCCTGTAAAAACCTGCAGCAAGAGGAATAATCAAACCTATGGCATGAAACCTATCTGGGGTCTCTGGCTCATCTGATGGATTCAGAACAGTCCTGAAAGCAAAAATCCCATTAAAATATTCATTAGCCTACTCCAAAGAACTCAAATCACAGCCAACTGCACCACCATGAGAAATAATCGTGGCGGGAAGGATTCTGAGGTAAAAGAAGAAACTCATTGGCCAAGAAGAGAATAAAGAAACAGAGAGAGGAAGGAGCAGAAATCAGGGGTGGAAGAGAAGGAAAACACAAGATGAGCCTCCAGAGAGTACAAACCAGGGCAGAAATGGCTTTTAAAGTGAGCAGTGCTGTGAATGCTCCAAGATCTCCAAACCAAAAGCTCTCCTGGGCTTCCCTGCAAATCCAGGAACCTTTCTGTGTTAACTGTTTCCTTTTCTTCTGAGCTGCAAAGAAATCAAATTTTATAATTCCCTTTTCCAGCCACATCTTAATGTACCCCTCAGGTTTAGCGTGACCACTGAATCTCAGCAAGAACAGAACAAATTAATGAATGGAACCGTGAGTAAAGAGCAAAAAAATCACTGCAGCCACTGTACAAAACACAGGAGGAGCTAAAGGTGCTGGACAGAGCTGCATTTACTTAAAAAAAATCTATTAAATTACTCCTTGAAATGTCAACTGCTACTCCAACATTGAGAATCGTCACAAATAACACTAATAAAGTGCTAAGCTGACCACTGACTGTGATACGACTGTAAATAAAACCCAAAAAAAACCCTTTATTAGATATTTTTGGTTGAATTGAAAGCAACTGCTGCTTGAGTGAAGACACAGCAACATCCTAGGAAGTGTTTGAAATCACAAAGCGTGGCCACTGGAGTTCTCCACAATTCACACTGTGGCTAAGAAAAAATATTCTCCCTTTTTTGAGACGGCGTGGATCTAACCACGCCGGTCTCACCGGATTTCTGCTGTTGGATCCCGAACGTTGGGAGGCTTTCTGAAAAATTTCTCTTTCAGAAACACATCCCACACACCCTCCGTTGTAAAATCCAGCATTAATCCTGGATCTAAGGTATAAAACCTGCTCTGCCTCGTCAGCCTGTGCTTATTCAGGCTTGACACTCACTGAAAAATCACAATCCAAATTCTTGTGCTCCATAATCCCTTTCCTTGCAGGAGTCTGACCTCTCCAAATGTGGTGCTTTGCTCGTAAAAACGCTGAGCAGAAGTTTCAAGGCTTCAGTTATCATAATAAATGTCCCAGCTGCTGGAAAATAACCGTCTGTGCCGTGTGTCTGGCACACAACTGGGACACTCCCTCCCATTATGCTGCTGAAAAGGGATTTTTTTTTTCCCCATCCCCAGTATAAAAATCCCTTAGAGTCCCTCAGCATTCCTACAAATGTTGTCACGCTTTTCTCGTTCGGGGTTTTACTTTTTAATCGATGTATTTTAATAAACACCAAGTGGTTCTTGTGCTGGCTATTCTAACGAATTAAAATATAAACCCAGGGAAATGATTTAATGTGAGGGAGGTTGTCCAGAGAAGCTGGGGCTGCCCCTGGATCCCTGGAAGTGCCCAAGGCCAGGCTGGAGCACCCTGGGATAGTGGCAGGGGGTTCAAATAAGGTGATCCATGAGGTCCCTTCCAACCCAAACTGGTCCCTGGTTTAGGAAGAAGACAGAAAGAAAAACAAATCCAAAATCTGTGTCCTTAAACCACATTATTGACAGAATTTGTACAGCACAGGGGTAAAAAATCCAAGCTTTTCTCACAGGAAACGCCAGGACCAAGACTGCCCAGACCCCCAAAGATCTGCACAACGAGTTTTTGCCTCCAAAGTGCCAGGACGGGGAATTACTTAGGGCAGAACTGAAGCACTGACCCAGCCACTGAGCACCCCCAAGGGCCTCAGGACAGGGCCAGGACGGCAGCTGGGGGGGGCTGAGGGGTGGGAAAAGGCTCTGGGGAGGGGGCAGCAGGGAGGGGGCAGCCCCGGGTGACAATAACCCCAGGAAAGGAACTTTCCCAGCCCCACTCCCGGCCCAGCTGCACGAACGCCTCTGCAAGCAGAGCCCGCGAGGAGCAGCAGCTCCGGCTCCGCGCTGCCACGGAGCTCCCTGCGAGCTCCAGTCTGCCCCAAAACCAAGCCCGGCCCTTCCCTGCCGCTCCCAGCCCTCCCTGGGGAGCTGCCCCACGTTCCTCACGCGCTGTGGGGCTGCACCGGCGAAGCTCAGCCCCGTCCCTGCGCTCGGACACACGGCTGAGCTAAAAACCGGCCCCCGCCGAAGGCGAACGGCGCTCAGGGAAAGCCTGAGGCCTTCTGGAAGCACGTTTAGGGAAGGGTGGGGACCTGTCCCAAAAAAAACCCAAAAACCCAGCTTTGGGAGGCACAGCTTGGTGGGTTTGACCTGGTTATGCTGTTGACATTCCAGGAGAGCTGGAGAGGGACAAGGGATGGAGGGATGGGACGCAGAGAATGGCTTCCCAAGGCCAGAGGGCAGGGATGGATGGATATTGGGAATTTCTGGCTGGGAGGGTGGGGAGGGGCTGGGCTGGAATTGCCAGAGGAGCTGTGGCTGCCCCTGGATCCCTGGAAGCGCCCAAGGCCGGGTTGGAGCAGCCTGGGACGGTGGGAGGTGTCCCTGCCATGGCAGGGGTGGGAGCAGCTGAGCTTTAAGGTCCCTTCCACCCCAAACCAGTCCGGAATTCCACGATTCCATTCGGACAAAGAAAAAGCAGGAACTGGTGAAGGACAGAGCGATCAAACAATCCGGGAACACAAAGATTTGGAAAAGCAAGCCACGGGAAAAGACACAAAATCCAAGAGGAGAGGCCATGCCTCAGGAGAAGGGAATTCGGGCAGGACAAGGCCCGGAGCACCGCCAGGAGCAAGGAATTCCAACATTCCCGACCTGCCTGCCAATCACCCCTGGACACACGCATTTAACACATTTTAATGTGGATTTAATTCAGGAAAAGGCCTCGGCAGGGGCTGCCCAGGGAGGTTCGGAGTGCCCATCCCCGGAGGTGCCCAAGGAATTCCTGGAGGTGGCACTCAGGGACAAGGTGGGCATCGGGCACAGCTCGGACTCCGTGGGCCTGGAGGCCTTTTCCAACCTTTTCCTGGCATTCCGTAACCTCCTTCCGTGCTTCTTGATCTTATTTTTTGTGGGATTAGCCAGAAGATGGAGGAAAAGTTGCCCAGTTGGAAGCTGGAGGTAAAATCCTGTGTTTTAAACTTCGTGCACAACAAAACGCGCCCAAATAAGCCACTCAAAGATCCTGGCTGCACATAAATAATATAAAATAATATAAAATGTAAAATGTAAAATGTAAAATATAAAATGTAAAATGTAAAATATAAAATATAAAATATAAAATATAAAATATAAAATATAAAATACAAAATGCAAAATATAAAATAAAATATAAAATATAAAATACATTTTCTGGTCTGACTCATTTGAGAACTACATCATCATCTCCAACTCTTTTTACCTCCTTTTGTTCTCAGTCTCCCTTTGTAAGTGGAAACATCACTCAAAATGTTTCCTCTTCACCACAAACCATTTTGAAGTGGTTTTAATTCGACACAAGAGCCACTTGGTGGCTCATGCTCCAGTGCTTGGCACTGACTCTGTCACCCTGAGGACTCCTGATTAGTCTTGCACCGTGTGGGAAAAAAATTAAAAGGAGAATTTACACATAAATTACCAAAAAAAAGTTAATAATTAAATGACCTCACTGAGGCTGAACTGAAAATTAAGCAGAATGTAGTTAAGAATTAAACCCCAGAAAATTGTAGAAGAGAGAAACCAGGGGAAAAAAAAAATTAAAATCTTATTTTTGGTCTATGATAAGAACAACTAAAGGAGTTTAAAAATAATTTCATTCCTGGTCACTGAAAGAAATTGGAAAATTTCCCATTAACCCCTCTAAAACCAGAATTTAACTTTAGAAAAAGAATTCTATGGAAAGGAGTGAGTTCCTTTTCCAAGCTAAATTAATTTATGTAAGTTTACTTAAATGCAGACGATTAAGTCCTTCTGATCACTCCTTTTCTTATTCTGACATGAAAAATAACATTTTAATTTTCATTTTTTTTCCACGTTAATCCACAAAGAGCACGGAAGAAATATCCCCACAGTGGAGAAGGCTGCAAGTCACCATCCAAAAGTGATTCAAAGTGGAAAGGTAACTTTAAACACAGATAAAAGCACGGACAGGATTTTCACAATTACCTTAAAAACCTTCAAATATCCATAAAAACAGAACTGGTTTGCCATGGACCAGATTAGCACGGAAATAAGAGTTGGAATTCTATTTTTTTGGGGATGTTGGTGCTTTTCCATAAATTTGGAGTCCAAAGAAAAGTGACACAACATGCTCCGGAGTGAAAAATGCTGCATTTATATATTTGACATTTACAGAATCTCTTCCATTTGATTATCCTGGCTCTGAGTCCTCCCTTGCTGCATCCCAGCACTGGTTTTTAAGAGGAATTAAGCCAGGTGATGTAACTAATGAGGTTTTTATCACTCCAGATTAATTTTCTTTGCTCAGGGGTCATTAATCAGGGTTTCCTTGAAAGGAGCTCCAAGTTCAAATATTTTGCTAAATGGACACAAAGGTTGCTTGCTTGTATTTTATCTTCTTTAATCCCCTCCTGTCTCCTTTCAATAAATAAATTAGGAAAGGTTCACAGCAAAATACAAGGACTCCTAAATGATGTTTCTTATAGGAGACGAAAAATAACTTTTAAGGTGGGCTTTTCAAAAATCCCAGAATGGTTTGGGGTTCAAACTCAATTAATTCCAACCTCCTGCCACGGGCAGGGACACCTTCCCCCAGACCAGGGACACCTCCCCCAGACCAGGTTGCTCAGAGCCTCAAGTTGGGACTTGAAATCCTCTTCTGCTGCATTTTAGAGAAAACAGAGGAAACCTGAGAAAATGGAATTGTCACACCTCAAGCACACACCGAATATCCCCAGTTCCACCTCACAGGGAGGCCAAGAAGAGATGCTGAATTCACTCAAAATCTTAGAAACCTCTTGTAATAGTGTCAGTGAGAGCAATCTTTGAAAGCTGATTAAAAAAAACCTGATTTCTAACCTCAGCACACCCTGGGCAGTGAGGCGGAAATGTTAAAAATTGCCATTTGAAAGAAGGTCACAGCCAGTCCCACCACCACCCGAGGAACCCTCGAGGTGCTGTTTGCAGCAAGGCCTTTCCCAGCCTGCTTTAAACTGAATTTTATCTGGTTTTTTGGCCTGCCTGGGTGTATCCCTGATGGTTTCCCTGAGCCTCCCAACTCCCCACTGCCTTTTTGGAACAGGCCACGGAGTGAGGAAAATCCCAGAGGATTTCTTGGCCCCCACCACCTGCTGCCCTCGGAGGAGCTGGAAGCTCCAAGAATTTGCTCAGCTGGAGGAGAATCCGCGTGGCCTCGATGCTTTGTGGGCAGGAAAGGGATGTGGACGTTGAGCGAGGGGGGAAAGAAGGAATCAGAGAGCGGGGAAATGGCCCGGACTCGTGGCTGGGGGATTTTTTATTTTTCCTGGTTTTTTTAGCTGGATCAGTTTCCTTCCCAAGTTCATCCCTGCAGCGCTGAAGGTGAAGAAACCCCTGACCCACAGCACCTGGGAAATGCAACGCTGAGGGTGAGAAATCATTACCTGCCCCCCACAAAACCCCATTTAACGACCGTGCTCCTGTACAACAGTTAAAACCATTAAAAATCGAGTTTTTTCTCCTTTGAAGCGACAGGAAGGAAGCCAATAATTGTCAGCAGCATCCCGAAGAGAAGGGGGCTCATTCCACAGCGGCTGATAAGCTCTTGGCACAGTTCACTGATAAACACAGGGACTCTGTCTGGAATCCCCTCGGAATCGATGTCCTGAGGAACTCCTGGGTGCCAAGGAGACGCGAGCCCAGCGTTTGCAGTTGTGCCAGCCCGCTGGAGATCGCGGGTGGCCGATTCCGCGGCCCGGAGCCAAGCGGAATTTCTGCGGATTCCGCGCCTGGGGGTCGCACGCTTCGCGCCCGAGGCACAGCCAGCACCAGGCCCCTCTCTTCCCACTCACACAAATCCCACCTCGTTTGAAGCCTGGTTTTTAATTGGGGATCACTTTAAACGAGTGTGTGGGGTTTCTTTAGAAGCAAGGAGAATATAATGGGAATTCAAGGAGAATTGTTCCCTTTCGTGCAGTGGAAGACACCACGGACTTGTTTTATGTGAAGCAAAACGGGGTTTTTAATGCTCACTTCAGGCAAACAACTGCTTGGGCCTGGCCTGGAGAAAACCCCACACATTAAAATAAACAACTTCTCCATTTCTTGATGACAGAGACAATAAACAAGCCCATGCTCCACAGCAGTTCCTGACACTTCAAGAGAGTAGAAACTGCAGATTAAAGAATGTGAAAAGTCTTCGGGGGCGAGCTAATCCCCGGCGAAAGATTGCTTTGGGTTTCAAATGTGGAACCACATTTTGAAGTGAAGGAGAGAAATAAAAAAAGCCTTTTCTCAAAGCAGCATTACCCAGCAAAAGGAACACGTGTTTGCCTGGGTTTTAGAGTGATGAAAGCAGAGGGGAAAATACGTTGAGATGAACAGAAACCCGAAAGAAAACATCGGCAGATGCAAGCAGGATTGTGCTGGGACCCTTCTGGTGTTTTTCCAGGAGCTGCCACGCTTGGATTTATGACCAAAACCAAAACCCTACCTCAAACATGGTCTGAAGCCTTGCACTTGGTGCCAGTTAATTTAAAAAGAAGGTTTCAACCTTTATATTCTCAGATGTCTCTCCTCATTTGCCAGCCTCCATCCAGGCATTTGCTGAGGCCCGTTTGGCCCTTGGCAACTTCCAGGGAATCCTCCTGGTGCCTCCTTTGCACTAAAATGAGTCTCACTACAAACACCTTGGCTGGGTCTCACTCTATCACAGAATAAAAATCCCCTAGAATTTAATTTGTGGCAAACATTTGCCAGATTTTCCAGACAAAAAGGTTTGTTGGGGTGGTTTGGGTTGGGTTTTTGCCCCCGTCCTCCAAAAAAAAAAAAATAAGCAGGCGCGCATTTAAAATATTTTAATTGCCCCAATTTGCTCCCACGTCCATAATAGAAATTAAAGCCTGGAATTCACAAATAGAATCCCTAAATACTTCCAACACTGCCATTTTTTAAAACAGGAAAATACACACAGTGTCTGATTTATGTCTCCTACGCTGTCTCTCCTATCACTGCCCTGAGGTCTATCCTTTTCAAATATTGGTTCTTGCTGTTAAAAGAAAAGGTAATAAAATCAAGTTCAGCATCTATTTTATTAGCAGACCTGCTGACATGCTAAAATCTGCATCCAGTGTCACAGTTCTTGGCCTTTTCAAGTCTGTTTCCATGTCAGGAGCTTAATGAGCAGAAAACCAAACAAGAACTCCAAAGATCAATGTCACTCAACAAAACCTTTTGCCTTTTTTTTGGGACGTGTGCATTCTTGAGAAGACAACGATGACAGATTGAATGTCAAGACCTTTTAAATTTTTTTCTAACTATTTAATTTTTTTCTTTTTTTAACTCTTAAAAATAAGCTTTGCTGCTTTGAGCTTACGCAATGTGAAAGCCAAAGGAATAAAAGATACACTTGGCCTTCATCTGAAGTTTATTTAGCAACTCTTATTTCTTCCACGGGTCTAATCATATTTTATTTATAGAAACACCTTTTTTTATTACGTTAAGATAAACATTCAGGTGTTTTATTGGAGTCATTTCTCCAAGACAGCAAATATGGTGCTGACATAATTCAAGTTCAGCGCAGGAAGCCCTGACTCTGGAATTCCCTTCCCAGCACCACCCCTGGCTGCTGTTTACTTTTGGAAAATCCCTGCCCCAGTCTGAGCCTTGCTCTCCACTGATCCATAACCCACAGACGAGCCTCCATATGCCATGGAAAACGGAACACAATCCAAACAACCGTTTGCTGCTTTTCCAGAGAGCCAATTTCTCAGGACTGAAGTCACGGTGGGAAACAGGATCTTAAGGTTTTGAGTTGTTACAAGCCCGAGCAATTAAATCTCACACAAAAACACATTAATACGTGGCCTAAGAGTTGCTGAGGTGAGGAAAGATTAATAACCCTGCTATTTAACATCCTAATGTAGCTACAGGCACAATTTTCTCTGCCTGGTGTGCTTTGGGGGATTGCACTGCACAATGCATATTCACAGCCTCGGGCTTTCCCATTAAAACAGAAAATAAAAATTCCACCTTCCTAAACCACCGGTCAGGGCACTGACAGGTCAGTCTCTGGCAGGGAAAGGCATTTGGGTGTTTCACTCACAGCCACGATGGCAAAAGGCAGCCAAGCACAACCTGCCAATCCTTCCAATTTCAGTCCTTCTGCACCGACACGAAAAACCCAAACCAAACTCCAGCAGAGCCATTCCTGATACTCCGTGGCATTCCTACACCTAAATCCCCCTCAGAAATTATTCCTGGGATTGGATTTTGGAGAGTGGAGCTGATCTTGAGGTCACAGAATATTCTGAGCTCGAAGGACCTACCGGGATCATCGAGCCCAGCTCTTCAGTGAATGGCCCATACTGACGTGATTTTTATTCTTTTTTACAGATATCAACCAGCAATATTTTTCAAGCACCTCATTTTATAGCCACAAAATGAATTTATGTTTTAAAAAAAATATAGGAAAAAAAATCAGAATAAGTGCAAACTTCACATTCACCCCTCTCAGCTGCTACCAGGACTCCCCGGGCACCTCAAAGCTTTCCATGCTGTAATCATGACACGAAAATTCAAACACGAAATTCAGCTCTCAGGCACACCCAGACCTGGCAGGTCTGAGCAGCTTCCCACCCATCTTCCAGCTCAGCCTCACACTTGTACTCACAGGCCCTTCCCAGGGCTCCATCCGGGGGGCTGATCCCGATGGCACTCGGGCAGATCCCAGCTCTGGAGGGGAGGGAATTACTGGGGAAGGGGCTCTGCCCCTCCTGGGAGCTCCACTGGAAGGAGTTCCACAGTGCTCAGGTGTGGGGAGGTGTGGGAGAATTCCTGCTGGATTTTCAGCGTGGTTCCTCCAAGGAAGGGTTCCATCAAACTCCGTGGGTTTATTTATAGAGGGAAGCTGAGACAACCTGTAGGGAACAACAAAGGTCCCTCCTGGAGACGGGAAGGGGCCAGACAGAGAAAAAAATCACACACAGAAAGAGAGACACACACACAGAAACACACACTCACACACAGAAAAACACAGCGAAAAACACGCCCACACACAGAAAAACACAGAAAAACACAGAGAAACACACAGAGAAAAACACTCACAATCACACAGAAAAACCACGCATTCACACAGAAAAGCACACACACAGAAAGGCCCACGAAGACACAAACAGATTGACATGCAGAGAAAAACGGGCACAGACCGACACAGAAAGACACAGAAAGACACAGACATGTAGAAAAATTGACACAGACAGACAGACTCTGAAAGATTCCCACACAAACACACACACAGACTCCACACACCCCCAAAAAGATTCCACACACCCCCAAAAAGACTCCCCACTCACACAATGACACACAGAGAAAGACTCCCAGAAAGACACACACAGAGAGAAAGAAATCACACACAGAGAAATCACACAGAAAGAAAGAAATCACACACACAGAGAAAGAAATCACACACAGAGAAAGAAATCACACACACACAGAAAGAAAGAAATCACACACAGAGAGAAAGAAATCACACACAGAAAGAAAGAAATCACACACAGAAAGAAAGAAATCACACACAGAGAAAGAAATCACACACAGAGAAATCACACACACAGAAAGAAAGAAATCACACACACAGAGAAAGAAAGAAATCACACAGAGAGAAAGAAATCACACACACAGAAAAAGAAAGAAATCACACACAGAAAGAAGGAAATCACACACACAGAAAGGCTCCACACCCCCCAAAAAGCCTCCACACTCACACACAAACTCACACACGAAGACACACACGGAGAGACTCCCAGACACACAGAAAAACACCACATACCCAGAAAAACACACACACAGAAAGGCTCCACACCCCAAAAAAGCCTCCACACTCAGAGCCCAGCATCACCTGGCAGGAGGCAGACCTGCATTCCAGGCTTTGTTTCCCTTTATCAACTCTTTTATCCAGTGACTTTGGCACATAAAACACCTGCCTTCCCAGTGAACACCAACGCCTCTGGTAAACCAGAATAAAGCTCCCTGTTTCCAAGAGTGGTGGTTTTCAAAGCTGTGTTTCCCTCTCCTCCCTCTCCATAGCCCCAGGCAGCTTCCCACAGGTAGAATGGAGGCCCTTGACAGCTGCTGTGAATTCCCTTCTATTAGTCAAGAATCCAAACCACCGATTTGAGGGTTCCACGTGGCATTTCCTGGATTTCACTGCTATTCTAAGGGCTGCTTTCAAAACGGATCAGAGTTTTCATGGATTCAGCCGCACGGCAGAGCGGGATAATCGATGTCTATCAGAGCAGATTGTTGAAGACATGCAGGGAAAATGCATTTCCCCAAATGAGTTCGGGCACTTCTGAGCATTGGTGACATTGATTAACAATTAACCCTCCTCCAGTCAGACTCAGAAGTTGATTAACTACTGCATCCTTGATACAGAAAGGACACAATTCAGGTAAAGAAACCCAAATAAACAAGAGTTTAAAATTCTCCCAGAAGAAAAGAACCCGTTTCTAGGAGCACAGTTGCTGGAAGAATCCTGAAGGGATTTCCCCTTATCTCCTTTTCCAAAGGATAAATCCCACATTCCCCACACAAACCCACGTTTTACGTGTACCCACACTACAAGCATCCTCCTGCAGTAGTAAAATGAGTAAACCTGAAGCTTTCAAAGGAACTTTATTGCTCGTTTTATAGATTCCCCTGGCCCTTTGATGAGCTGCCATTCCAGCAGGCAATCTCAGCTCCGTACCTTTGTTGCTTCTCCTCCCCTCAGCCCCACCCATTTCCAGGTTGTCCGTGGGAACAGCAGGAGCTGGGAACGTGCCACGCATCTCCCAGCAGGAACCCTCGCAGCAGGGAGCCAAATGCCACGCGAGGATTGGGTGCAGCACTTCAGCACCAAAGCCATCATGGAGAGAAATAATAGTAATGGAGAGAATTCAAATAAATAAAATACCATGGGAATAAGATACGGGAGGGGAGGCACCGAGGGAACGGTGCTCCAGGAAATCCAGGCTGTTTTTAGTGGAATAAAGATTAGAATTGTAGAATGAAGGATGGAAAATCCCTCCCAGACCATCGAGTCCAACATTCCTCAGTACTGCCAAGGCCACCACTGATCTGTGTCCCCAAATGCCACATCCACAGGGCTTTGAAATCCCTCCAGGGATGGGGACTCCACCTGACAACCCTTTCCATCAAGGAATTTTCCCAATATCCAATCTAAACTTTCCCTGGCCCAGCCTGAGGCCGTTCCCTCTCCTCCTGTCCCTGTTCCCTGCGAGCAGAGCCCGACCCCCCCGGCTGCCCCCTCCTGTCAGGGAGTTGTGCAGAGCCACAAGGTCCCTCCTGAGCCTCCTTTTCTCCAGGCTGAGCCCCTTTCCCAGCTCCCCCAGCTGCTCCTCACGAGATTTGTGCTTTTTGGATTGCTGTATCCCATATTAATACAGAAATAAATGAATTTTGCCTCAGCCAGGAGAGCTGAGCCTCCTCCTTCAGTAGCTCCAAGCAAGTCCATTTTCTACAGGGCCGAACCTCGAGGTTCCAGTGGGGCAGAATCCAGCGGTCACCTTTCAAAATAAAGACAACCCCACTTTTATCCCCATCCCACGGGAGGGAGCATTCTCCATCCAGGGATTATGGAACAGCTCCCAGTGCAGCTGTTCCTGCTCTGTCTAGAAATCAGGTGCCGAGGCTGACCAAAGAAATGTAAATCTTGTGCACAGCCTGAATCAAATCATCTGGCAACGTACGTGAAGAAAAGATCAAAAAGCTACAAGAAAGTGGAGAGATGAAAATGAAAGACACTTGCCACAGTCCACACAATTCCTGTTCCTGCCATTGTGTTGGGGGAAAATCAAATCCTCCAGGTGCTCAGGACAAAATCCTTGATTTAAATTCCCAGTGTCAAATGGAAATACATCAGAACTTTACTCCAGGGATGCAAAGTTTATTATTTTTCAGATTTCTTCTGCAGAACAATTCTGCAGTGGGATCCACGCTGGTGGAGGACAAACTCCTCATCTGCCTACCTGATCTGCCCGCTGGTAATTCATTTTTAACAGGTTTTATACCATATTTCTACATACATTTTAAACAAGTTTTCAGTCCGTAGACACAGACCTACATTTACACGCTGCGATTCCTCTGGTGTAAAACCAGTAGCACTAAAACATGACCCTGGCGGCAAAGCCCAAATCTCACTTTTAGCTGATAAACTCCAGTGAAAACTGAAGAAGCTTTACAGTAACAGCTGGGATTAGAGTAGTGCTTGAAATAAATTCTCTTTGCTTTTCTGAGTAACTACGAAACAGGAACAGTTCACGAGTCGTGCTCTGGCTGCTTTTAGCTGTGTTGACTTAAAAAGTGTCTGAACCGCCAAGTTTCAGGTTTCACCTCTCGCATGTGTCCAGACATGCGGTTTAGCACATTATCCCCAACCACTGGAGCCTTTTTTTTTTTTTTTTTTTATGGAAGCACCGCAGGAAAACGGGGCAGTGCAGTGTCAGGGAAGGCAAATCATTACCTCCCCATCCACAATGGGTTATCTCGAGAAACACTTCAGAAACTGATAACATTCCTCCCGCACAGCAAGTCCCTCTCGAAGCCAAAGAGAGGAAAAAAAATAAAGCACAAAGCGATTTAAATGTGAATTGCAGCATCAACCCCTCACCTGTTACACTCACGGGGAGCCCGTCCATGATCTTATCTAGGGGTGGTTAACCACAGGCAAGGTTGTAAACATGGATTTAACCAGTTAAGACAATGCTGACAATGCAGAGAAGATCTCAGTTCCCTTTATTTTGGCAGCTAAGCACACAGGTAAAAATTCCTTTTGCAATCAAACATTCTTTTTAAAAGAGTTTGCCATGTAATTGCTTCACTCTGGAGGTCAAACTATTCACAAAGCCATGTATAGAAATAGATTTTTAATAAATATATACTTTGCACTTAGCTGGTTATTAACCGAGGAAAAAAAACTGGTTTATATCCACACAGAATAAAGGAAACTTTCTGTGGGAAGAGAGCTACAAATTGGACTTTCTCATCCTCACAGAGGCAGCACCACCTTTTTGACAATATTAAAGAAGATTGAGATATGGTTTTAAAATCCCCAAACCCTAGAAATTACTTTATCTGTTTTGAAAAGTCTTCAAGCATGCACCGAATTCCACGATTAAAATACCCAGGTGGAATATTAACACCATTGATAAAATCAGAAAAAAAGCAATCGAGCAATATTACGCACAACAGGTCTGAGTGATTATCCAGATAGAGCCTGAAATATCCTGGATTTCTGGATCAAACACAGCCTGAAAACCAGCTGGAACAACCCCACAGTTCATCCTCCCCAAGACCCTGAGGTCAACCCTAAACCCCGTTCTGCCCCCTCATTCCCGAGTGCTCCTCTCCCATCTGTCCCACAATTAAAGCAGGGCTGCCCCAAGCGAAGAGAGGAGAGGAAACGCTTCCTCCTCCCTCCGTGCTGCCAAAAATCATCTGCTGGGCACCTCTGGGTTGTCCACGGTGCCCCCACCCAGCCTTCAGAACCCCAGGACCGTCCCTAATTGTGCTTCCCCTGGCGCGGCAGCGGCGCGCAAGGGGCGTTCATAAATAAATTCGTGTGTCCATCCAATGACATTTTCTGCTCTTTGGACACCACGGGCCAGGTTTTTTTTTTTCAAGGCAGAACAACCCTTAAAACCAGCTCCAAGTGGCCTTTTTGATTCCCTGTGCCCACTCCCGTTACATTCCTGCACGGGTTTTGCAAAGCTCTGGCTTCAGCTGCTGACCTGTGGTTAAAACCTGAGCCCCGCTGCAGCTCTTGGGGCATTTTTTTATTGAATTAATTCATCAGAGGAGCTGCTGTTTGCCCTGGGCTTTTTGAAAAAGAAGGGAAAACACGGCTCCTTTCAATCCCAGGGTCGTTTTGTCACCTCCATTTGGGAGGCCGAGTCCCACCCTACAGCTGCAATTCCTAAAGGCTTGAAAGGCCTCCCTTTGCAAGGAAGGGGTGAGACTTCGAGGTTTGAAAATCCAAGAGCAGCCTAAATACAAACCAAGAGGTTCAGCTGGTCAGTTATTATGGGATGTCCGACATGGCAGAACACACTTTTTAAAAAATGCTTTATTTAAAATAAAAGAGGACGGGCAGTTTAATAAGTGATGCAAAGGCAAGCACTCATCCTCTCCCACCAGCACATCAATGCCTGGCCATTCCCTGAGTAAAAACTCTCTTTGGAACGACTAAACCCTCAGGTTTTATTGCTGAGGAAGACATGATAAGGAAATGATGTGGGAAATGCCTTTGATCAGATCAGATCTGCTGTCCCAGCTGGCTCCACTCGATGCACAGAACCAAATTCTGATGCAGAAAGACAAATTCTGCTCGTTCCATGCGTTACATAACCCAGCAAAAATGCATTTAAAATATTTGATGTGACTTCAGTTACCCTGGGTGCCTTTTGGTAAAAACAAGAAGAGGAAAGAAACTTCTCTGTATCAGAAAATCCACATCTAATAATTATCCTTTTTCAGAGCTGGCCCTTGGTGGGCTCACTAAGTTCTGCCAGGGAAAAATAAATCCTGTGGCACTGAAATACGCGAGCAAAGGCCTTTTCCTCCTCTCCTGGGAATTTTAAGTGATGTATTTTTTCTCTGCCTCTGAAATCTGGCTTCAAACCACAGCAAACAATACTTTGCCACCAGCCAACCATCACTTGTCAAACCACCAGGGCGTTTCTGAGCCAGGGCTGGTCAGGAAAGGGAGTCAAGGCTCCTCCAGCATTCCCTCGGGAATTCACAATGGCTCAGGAACCGAGGTTCCCAGTCCTGGCAGGTGGGTTGGAGGGATAAATAAATCTGAGGAGCTGGTACAAAACAATCAATGTTTTGGGAATTTGGGAATTTGGGAAACCAGGAATGACTGCAGCTGGTGAGAGTGGACATGGTGCCGTGGGATACAGAGGGATAAAAACAATAAAAACAAATGAGCTGTGGTTTGATTCTCTACAAATTCATAAACAAAGTGCTATGTCCTGATTTTGAAAATAAAACCTGCCTGGTTACAATATCCTGAGTTGGGAGGGACCCACAAGGACCATCCTGCACCTCTCCCATGAGGAAAGGCTGAGAGAGTTGGGATTGTTCAGCCTGGAAAAGAGAAGTTTTGGGGTGACCTCACTGTGGCCTTCCAGCACCTGAAGGAGCCACAAGAAATATGGAGAGAGATGATTTACAAGGGATGGAGTGCCAGGACACAGGGAACGGCTCTCCACTGCCAGAGGGCAGGGATGGATGGGATATTGGGAAGGAATTCCTGCCTGGGAGGGTGGGGAGGGGCTGGGCTGGAATTCCCAGAGGAGCTGTGGCTGCCCCTGGATCCCTGGCAGTGTCCCAGGCCAGGCTGGACGGGGCTTGGAGCAGCCTGGGACAGTGGAAGGTGTCCCTGCCCATGGCAGGGGTGGCATGGGATCATCTTTAAGGTCCCTTCCAGCCCAGGCCACTCGTGGGTGGTGAATACCCCAAATTCCAGTTTGATTTAGCACAGAGTTCGCGGAGCCTGGAGGCACTCGAGGGAGGCAATGACAGCCCTTCACCTCTGCCTCCTAAAGGAAAAAAAAATGCGGATTTTAGCTAAATTAGCAGGTTGGTTCCACCAAAACCTTACTACTCTGAGTATTTTATCCACCTGTAGTAGAGAGTGCAGTGAGAGACACTCACAGCCCTGCACCTCAAACCTCTCATTTCCTGGAACCAGTGAAGGAGAAATCCTACCTCACTCCACACATCACTCTCCTGCTCTAATTGGGCTGTAATTATTAACTTCATTTATCGCTTCACAGAAAAGAGATTTTCAAGTCTGTGCAGATCAGCTGTAAATCCGCAGCTCTTTGATACCTCATGAATATTATAAACACCTATTTTAAGGTTTTCTGCACTAGAGATCATTGGTGCCGGTGTAAATTTTTTAGCCATAATCTCACAAATCTCTCCAAATGTGAGAATTATTACAGGGAAGGAAAGGAAAGATGGGAATTTCTGTTTCTGAATAGGAATATTTTGAAGAAATTAAGCCAAACTGTCAATTCTGAAATGCTATAAAGTTAGTTTATGCATTTATAAAAGCTGAAATAAAGAAACAAGAACATGAAACACAGAAACCCACAGGAAAAGTCTTTCCTGAAACTGAAAGAATTTTTCCCTTCTGTGCTGCAAATTTTGAATGTTATCAGACTAGACTGATATCAGGCAGTGTTGCAATAATCTCAGAAAAATAGAATAATTAAGAGGAACAGAAAGCAGCCCCGGGCTGGAATTAGCTCTGCACGGGGAGATTCCCCAGCCCTTACACCCACATGGTGTTATAAAAGCTGATATCCCAGAGGAGCAGCTGCAGTGCCAGGATCTCCTGGGTTTGCTTGGACATTCTGCTTCCTCGACTTCTGCAGAATCTCTGCAGTTGGGTTTTATTAACAACCTTGAAATTCATTTTTATATGTTTATATAAACACCCTGTGATTTGACTCTACATCCATGTGAGGCAGATGAGATGCCCTGAACCTTCCCAAAGAGGGAAGAACCACTGTAATCTTTTTTTTTTTTTTTTAAATTTTTGATATGTAGGCTGAGTTTTAAAGGATGGGCACAGGACCTGCTCTGGGAGCAAACTCCAATTTTGGAGCAGCCACGTTTCCCTGGACAGCCGGGATCCAGCAGCTGATAATGCTCTGGAACAGCCAAGGAGGGGATTATCCTACAGCCACGGAGAGCTGGGAGCCACAGAAACAAGGATGAGCCTTGGGAAGATGTTTCATTACTCCAGCCAGGCACGACAGATGGAGACAGCGAACTTCCAAGGAAAAATGATGATCCCAGCCAGAAAACAGTGCTGGGACCTGAACACACACCTGATGCTCTGAAATTAAAAGCAAGGAAAATGTGGCCGTAAAAAAACCCACAGACGAGGTCACTTGGTGTGTTCAGCCTGGGGAAGAGGCTGAGGGGCGACTCATCCCTGTCTGGAGCCTCCTCCTGAGGGGCAGCTCCGATCTCTGCTCCGTGTGACCCGGGGGACGGCCGGAGCTGTGCCAGGGGAGGTTTAGGCTGGATCTCAGGGAAAGGTTCTTCAGTCCCTGGGCACTGCCCAGGCTCCCCAGGGAATGGGCACGGCCCCGAGGCTGCCAGAGCTCCAGGAGCGTTTGGACAGCGCTCCCAGGGATGCTCAGGGTGGGATTTTGGGGTGTCTGTGCAGGGTAGGAGTTGGATCCATGATCCTGTGGGTCCCTTCCCACTCAGGATATTCTATAAAATGGATTTTCTTAGCTGCCAGCTGAAAGAAGGAACAGCAACACTCTAAGCCCACACCTAACGCACCAAAACTCTTCATATCCAAAGCACCACAACTCCTCGAGTCCAGCCTTAAATGACATTTAAGCCAAAGCAGCCCCTGGAAAGAAGGTTTGAGGCATTGTGGGGGTGCACGAGGCTCCTGCCCGTGCCTCTCTCCAAAGCTTTTAGCTCCATTTCAGTGTATTAAGCTGAGCTCTGAATTAGTGCAATTTGCCACAACAGGTTTCTTCACATCAGGACAAAACCGGGGCAGCATTTTTCCCAAAAAAAAGGATTAGATGACGCTAAGTGCTCCCATCTGCGTGTTTAGACTCCTGAGCAGGGTAATCACCACCCTCCAGGGCACCATCCCCAGGGCTGGGGAGATAATCTGGTGTCTGTCTCGCTGCTTCTGACGTGGCCCAAGTGAGGAGGTGAGGGAGGGAGGGAGGGAGGGAGGGAGGGTAGAAAAGTGCCCTGGAGCACCAGATATTCACCAGGCTGGGTTAGCAGCCTGCTCCTTCCAGCCCCAAACAGCTCCAACCCTGCACTCTGTGGCAGGGATTTAAGGGATGAAAGATTCCACGGAGCCACCTTGGAAGGAATTGTTATGATACCACTAAAGACGGTGTTTCATGCAGGTTTTTCGCCTGTTAAATTTTAAAGAACAGACAAAAGTTACGATATCTGGCATTTAAACCTGGGGCAAGGCTGCCTCCTACAACTGCTCTTAGTTCTCAATCCGTATAAACCAAGGTAGGCTGAAGGATTCCAGTCTTAGCTTCCCTAATGTTTGGAAATAATCGTGTAACAAGGAAGAAAACCACATTTCTTTGCAGGAAAACAAGGCCATTTTGACAGACAGTTGTTCTCGTAGACACACCAATTTATGGCTAAAACTAATTAAGAGTGTGAGAACAACTCTGTTTCAACAGTTTGAAGAAGCAGAATGTCCAATCTATTTATGGGCCTGATTTTTCACCCCGTTGTTGCAAGCATCTCTTCCCACTTTGCTCGTTAACGTGTAACTCCTGTTATACAAAATGCAGGATAATGAAGGATGAAAATGAAGGTTGGAGTGGACCTCCCTCTGGACTGAGAGCTGCGGAGTGGAAACCTTAAATCTAAGAAACCACAATTCTCCCTGAAGCGCAGTGAGGGCAGGACTGGGTTCAACCTGTGCCACCTGTACAAACTTCAGGAGAGTTGCTGGGAATGGGATGAGCTTTAAGGGCCCTTCCAACCCAAACCATTCCAGGATGATTCTCTGGGGCTTTTTTAACACAAAACCTCAGGTTCTAATCCTTTACTGCCCCACTTCCAGACCTTTAAGATGATATCAACAATGGGGTTTGTAAGTTTATTCCAAGCAGGTTTCACGCAACAGTTCATATTTGTTTGAACATCAAAGCAAAACCCAGATGAAACCCAAATGAAAACCGTTTTACCCCGAATTTGGTCCAAAGCCAAAGCCTGTAGTTCAACCCAGACACGTCCAAAAGCCTCAGGCTTCAGGCAAGAAATCCCAATCTCGTTTTGTTGGATCGTAGCTCGTGCTCCCTGTTCTGGCTGCTCACGGACACAGCAAGAAAACAGGGAATGCTGACGGTTATCCTGAGCCTTCACTTAAAATCATGGAATCTCAGACTGGTTTGGGTTGGAGGGACCTTAAAGCCTGTCCCATTCCACCTCCCACTATCCCAGGGTGCTCCAAGCCCTGTCCAACCTGGCCTTCAGCATTTGGCACTTGGAATGACCATCCTGGTGATCAAATATCTGCTGAAATCGTGCAAAGCCCAGGTGAAACCTCCTTATTTGGACTAAAAGATTCTCCCAGCAATTACTGGAAAAATACCTGCCAACATCACATGCATCACTCAATCCGCCTCAATCCTTCAGGAAAGCTGCCACCTGAAATTCCTTCTGAAGTTTATTGGCATGGAACTATCATGAGTGCCTTTTCACCACTCCTGAACTGTTGGACATGCACCTCATCCAGGAGGCCTTTGAGGCACACACGGGAATAACCGAAGCATTCCTTTCCTTTGAGTCCACAAGATCCAGCCAATGGATCTGAGGAAAGGAATTAAAGTATTGAGGAACACAGACTTTGAAAAAGAAAAAAAAAAAAATTAGAAAAGGGGAATTTTCAGAAGTATCAGGATTCATGCAGCAATTTTATTTATTTTTTTTTTTTAATTTTTAATCACTGAATGGTTTGGGTTGGAAGGGACCTTAAAGCTCATCTTGTTCCAAGCCCCTGCCATGGGAAGGGAATCTTCCACGGGCAGGGAATATTCCATGGGCAGGGAATCTTCCACTTGGGCACTTCTGCTTTGTAACCCAAGTTTGCAACTCCTGATTTCAGGCAGGGCTCTCCTACATAACTACCACAACCGTATAAACAGGATTACAGGAAACATTCCCCCTCTCTTCTCCCACAGCTGAAACCTGGGAAAACGGGACACCAGGCAGGAAGAGATTGGGATAACCTGCCTCAGCCTTGAGTTAACAAGGCACACGTGTCTCTCCTACAGAGTTCCCAAGGGTGCAGCAAAAGGCGCCTGTTCCTCTAAAACGGATTTTTTCCCTGCAGCACCTCGGGGTGCCAATGGCGATCACCTCCCTGACCCAGACACCACATCTCCTCCCACCTTGGCCGTGCTTTCCCTCTTCCCCCTGCCGGACAAAGCAGCCAGAAGAGGGAATTCATCACAAGCGTTCCGAGGATCAGCACGCGGGATCCATCCCGCGTAAGCCGATTATGGGATTTCCCGGGCTCCTGACAGCCAACATCACCCAGATGGCAAACCTCGGAGAGAGGGCCCTGCCAGAGCCAGGCTGAGGCTAAAGGCCTGCAGATTATCCCCTCTGGAAGGGATGTCCCTGAGAGGATGTGAGTGGCGGGGAGCAGAGCGATTATCACGCTGGGAAGCACTAATTGACTTAAAGCAAGGAAGGCACGGCGGGAAGAGGGAGAACTCTGGTAAGCGAGTTAATTGTGGGCTGACTGGAGGAGTAAAATATCACCGTTCAGAGGTTGATGAATCACCAAGCTGCGGAACAACCAGGACAACTCCCTTGCTCCCTGCCATAAAACATCCCTCTGCAATTACCTCTGGAATTCACCTGCACTGCAGGTACAGGGCCTGGCCGGGCAAGGGGGCACAGACACAAAAAACGGGGACAGAGTCTTTCAGCTGTGCATTCTCTTTCTCTGAGCCGATCTATGTGTTCTCAAACTTTATTCTTTGTCATCACAAACCTTTTAATCTTTTTGTCCTTTTCTTAAGAACTCATCTGAGCAGAGGTGTCACAATGGGGAGGTTCAAAGTCATGGAGGAAGCTCGAAAACTTAGAAGTTCAAAACTGACCTGAGAAACAGAGATCTCAGCACTTAATATTCTATGATTTTCAACAAAAACATGTTTATTGAGGTAGAGAAACTTGACTCATTCTCTGAGCATCTGGGATTACCAGCATGGCATTTCTGGAGGAGGCTGCAGCACATGGCTCTGCAACCGCTCTGATCTCTGCCTTTGCGGTTCCCTGCGTTACCCTCTGACAGATGGGAAATCACACAATCCCATTTTCCTCAGATCGCCCTCAGGAATCAACCAGCTGGGTCTTGCAGACCAGTTCTATCTGCGTGAACCACGTGCCCTCCTCAACCCCAGGACTGTTTTCACTCCCTGCATCAGCAGAGCACCCAGGGCCCCGTGCAGAACCGAGCCCTCGGCGCCCACGATCCCCACAGTCCCACACAACGCTGCTGGTCGTTGTTCCAAGGGATTTTCAGCCTCATTCAGCACAAGGATATGCAGCTGGATGTAGGGAATAGGTACCAGAAGCCTGCGTCCATTCTGAAGAAAAACACCACGCTAAAGGCAGCGCTTTTCCAACCCGCCAGAGTCAGCCCAGCACCTGCTCATGTGCTTTCATGGGATCCCATGATGGTTTGGGGTGGGGGGACCTTAAACACATCTCGTTCCACCCCCTGCCACGGGCAGGGACACCTTCCACTAACCCAGGCTGCTCCAGCCTGGCCTTGGACACTTCCAGGGATCCAGGGGCAGCCACAGCTCCTCTGGGAATTCCAGCCCAGCCCTTCGCCACCCTCCCAGCCAGGAATTCCTTCCCAATATCCCATCCATCCCTGCCCTGTGGCAGTGGGAAGCCATTTCCTGTGTCCTGTCACTCCAGGCCCTTATCCAAAATCCCTCTGCAGCCTTCATGGTGAGCAGCTTGTATTTTTCACTCACAGTTTTTGCTGCACTAAGTACATTTTTATCGTGTTCTGTCATTTCCTACGGCGAAGCCCCACTGCTAAAGAGCCCGAGGTTGGCGTCCACACCTGTGGAACACGGAGCCCAGTTCTTTTTACAGCTCTATAATCATCAGGAGATGTGTAATAACTGCACTTTTACAAGAGACCTGTTAAACACAGGCTGTGAATTGGGTCCCAGGCACTTGAAGCTGCACACTCAGCGCTTCCCACAGCCTGGCTCCTTCCCGCCAGCGCCACAGCTGCTGGGGACACCCTGATTTTGGTGACCCCTCCTGCTTCCTGTGTGGCTGGGGACACCTTGATTTAGGTGCCATGTTCTGCTCCCCAAAACCACCACGGCTGGAGACACCCTGATTTTGGTGCCACCTCCCACTCCCCAAAACCAGCAGGGCTAGGGACACCCTATTTTGGTGCCACCTCCTGCTCCCCAAAACCACCAGGGCTGGAGACACCTGATTTCGGTGCCACCTCCTGCTCCCCAAAACCACCAGGGCTGGGGACACCCTGATTTCGGTGCCACCTCCTGCTCCCCAAAACCACCAGGGCTGGGGACACCCTGATTTCGGTGCCACCTCCTGCTCCCCAAAACCACCAGGGCTGGGGACATCCTCTTTTGATTCCACCTCCCACCCTCCAAAACCAGCAGGGCTGATGACATCCTGATTTCAGGATTGGATTGGGGAGTGGACACTTTTCCACTCCCCGCGGGGCTGGGGACACCCTGATTTTGGTGCCACCTCTCACTCCCCGGGACACTGGGGACACCCCGATTTCAGTGCCACTTCGCCCTCCCCGCGGGGCTGAGGACACCCAGATTCCGGTGCCACCTCCCTGTGCCCGCTCCCGCCGGGGCTGGGACGCGGCTCAGCATCACCCGGGGCGGCAGAGCGGGACCCGCAGCCCCGAGCCCGCCCCGCTCCGCGCTCCCCTCCCGGGCCCCTTCCCCGCACTCACCCTCCGTGCCGGGACACCGAAGCAGCGCGACACGGGAGCAGCAGGACAGCGGGACACGGGAGCAGCAGGACAGCGGGACGTTCGCCCCTGGCCGTGCGGGCGGCGCCGGCGGAGGAGGGGCCGGGGCGGAGCGGGCGGCTCGGACACGCCGTGCCCGCCCCCGGGGCGGTGGCACCTGCGGGCAGGGCGGGACCCCGACACCTGCGGGGAGAGAGGGGGCGGCTCCCGAACCTCCCGGGCTGTCCTTGGAACCGAGACCTCCCCGACACCCCCCGCCCCGGGACCCACGCATCGGTTTTCCATCACGGCGCATCAAGGTGACCACCAGGGATCTTGATCCCGAACTACCGAATATCCTCATTTTAGGATAAATACAGCTTCCCTTGGGATCAGCTCTGCTAGGCGATAAATTTAAAGTGTTTCAGTTTGAGCTAAGAAGTGTTTGAATCAATAGCGGCAGCTTTGCAGTGAGTCTTTTTCTAGGGATGCAACTCCCATTGCTTTGTTTTCGCTGCGCTCTTGCGAAAGCTGGATCTTGGAAATGGATACAGTAATTTGGGATGTTTTCATAGAGCTAATTAACTGCTGCAATCCCACATTCCGAAAACGAAATTGTAGGGATACACTTGCAAACAGTCTGCTCTCTAATTGAGTTCATCCTCCAGGCAGGAACTTTATCGAGGGGATCTTGACGGGTGAGTATTTTTTGAGTCATGGAAAAAGCTCTGGCACCGCGCAGTGTTTGCCTTCCTCTGCAGGACTTTTGGGGAATGTTTGGACTTCCCATCTGCTCTCCTTAATATAAACCATCTCCACTGGAAAGCCTCTTCTTGCCGGGTGGAGCCATCCTCATCCTGCAGGAGCTTCTCAGAGGGTGAGGAAGTGCCTCTTATGCACTGAAACCAAAGTTTACCACAATCCAAAATTTATTCCAAATTTTTAATAATCGACTCCAAATTTTACTGGACTAATTTCTAAGTCTGCTTATATTTTTTTATGGTGCAAAACCCACATAATTCTCATTAGGAATCTTCTCAGCAGCTAAAAAAAAAAGAGAGCAATCCATTCCTATGGAAACCTTGGAGAGCCTGGAATTTGAGGAGAAAAGTAATGATTTAATTGAGAACTGCTCAGAGTAATAATTACTGGAAATAAGCTGTTTCTAAAGCTCCTGAGCATGACTTTAGGGAAGTGGCAAGGACACAGGAACTTCTACTCCATTACATAAAGTGCATGTAATATTCCTATAAAAATGGAAATACATGCACGGGGGAAGTGGAAGAGTCTCCCTGTCACCCTCCAGGCGACTGAAAAAGAGGAGGAAGAATGAATATATCCATGGAGAGGTAGTAGAGAAGATGCAATTATTTATTAAAAATAATTAAAATTTATGTTGTGTTAACTTCTCAGTCATTCAAACCTTTTAATTATTGCCCCTGGATCCCTGGAAGTGTCCAAGGCCAGGCTGGACGGGGCTTGGAGCAGCCTGGGACAGTGGAAGGTGTCCCTGTCGGTGGCAGGGGGTGGAATGGGATGAGCTTTAAGATCTCTTCCAATCAAACCAGTCTGGGGTTCTGTGATTTTGTGAATGACTTGCTACAGGTTTAGAAGGAAAGCTGAAATCCAGAGCGTGGCCTCGGACGTGGACTCGGCCCAGTCTGGAGCACATTTCCACTGAATGGGTCACTCACAGAATCAGGGAATATCCTGAGTGGGAAGGGACCCACGGGATCATGGATCCAGCTCCTGTCCCTGCACAGACACCCCAACAACCCCACCCTGGGCATCCCTGGCAGCGCTGTCCCAACGCTCCCGGAGCTCTGGCAGCCTCGGGGCCGTGCCCATTCCCTGGGCAATGTTCAGTGCCCAGCACCCTCGGGGGGAAGAACCTTTCCTGATACCCACCCTAAACACGCCCTGGCACAGCTCCAGGCGTTCCCTGGGTCCTGTCCCTGTCACAGCTGTCACTGCCCTGTCCCGTGTCACACCAGGCCCACACGGCAGAGTTCAGTTCAGTTTTATTTTCCACTGTAACGGATTTCGAATGATACATCATGCAGTCTGCCAGTGTATCCATCCATCTCCGACAGAACTTCAGCACGAAGATAAAAGACTTCTCTCCACGGGCTGGGGGGAAGGAGGAGGGTTCAGGTCTGCTATCAAGAGTTTAATACAGTTCAGCATCATTTGATGCAACGGCAAAAAAAATTTCCCCTTGTTACCAGCAAAACGTGTCCACCATTTATTTCTTTTTTTTTTTTCTGTTTGGTTTTTTTTTTTTTCCTCCTAAATTGAACACTACTGTAAAGATACATAGAGCCCAGAGAATACACATCTGCAGTACACGTTACACACTTTACAAACTAGACAGGTATAAATCTACAGCCTGCCTCGGCGCCGCGGCTCCCCCGCAGCCGGCGGGGCGGCCCTGCCGGGCGGTGGAGCGCTGCTGCCATCCCGCACAGCGGATGGTGCCGGTGCACGGCGCGGTTCCTACAGGCACAGTGAGGACAAAAGTCAAAGCAAGGGGAGGTTTGGATTATCCTGCCCATTTGTTTCCCTTTTTTCCCCCCCTCCCCGTGGAGGAGTACTTCAGTCGTGGCTATGTGAGGTATTTCTCCTCCGGCAATAGGAATCTGATGAGCCCTTGTCCTTTTGGACCGTCGTCGCCGTTTGGTTTGAACGTTTCTTCAAATAAAACCACGTTCAAATTAAAATTCTTGATTTTGTTTATTTTCAAGCCTTAGGGCGGGGATAGATGGGGTATTGGGAAGGTGAAGGTGGGGAGGCCCTGGCACAGGGTGCCCAGAGAAGCTGGGGCTGCCCCTGGATCCCTGGCAGTGCCCAAGGCCAGGCTGGACGGGGCTTGGAGCAGCCTGGGACAGTGGAAGGTGTCCCTGCCATGGCAGGGGTGGAATCAGCTGATCTTCAAGATCCCTTCCAACCAAACCATTCCACGATCCTATAATTTATAAAGATTTCAGGCAAATGTGCATCTTAGTCCCTTAGGCTTTATAAAGTGAAATCTAAAAGCTACTCAAGGCTCTGTGGGCAGGAATTGTTGTAGCAAAATTTTTTTGGTGGCTTATTTTTAAGTTTTCAGTATATTCAGGATAATCCAACTCTCACCCTTGTTGAGTTTAGTACAAAACTTAAAAATGCATCAGCCAAGGTCTTTCCAAGCTTAAAACTTTCCTTTCCTTCCAGAAAACAAGTCGATGAAACGTGAACTCAAGGACAAACACAAGATATTTGAACATATCATTAAGAGAAGCTCAAGTGAGCCAGAAATACTTTTTAATTGCTAGCAAAAAGAACAATATGCACTTTAGTTCCATCTGAAATCCGTTTTCCATTCGGGAATGGTATTTCCACCCCAATTTGTCCCATGCATGACATTTTTAGATGTGAAATTTCATTTGCGCTGTACAAACCACAACTTTAAAAATGAGCCTGGAATAAATAGAACACAACACTCAAAGAGCAAAGAAAGGAAGATGGGGTCAGGAAACAGCAAGAGACAGGTTCTGATCTCTGCAGAGCAGATGTGTGGTTTTCCTTTCCAGATATAAAATGTGAAAGCCTTAAAAATGGTACAAAAGTTGAATATACAACACGCGATACAAACTGAAGTTGCCTAATTAAAATAGGCTTCAAAAATAAAAATCGATACGAGCAGAGTATGTTCAACTGAGAATTCACAATTTCCAATTATTAAATATCTCAGGTATTTAATTTAGAGGATTTTAGCCTAAGGCATCTTTGGGGCATTGCTGAAAGTCCTCCTGCAGTGTTGGTGTAAAAGCGAACTTGGAGAAACTTCCTCGTTTTGCTGCTGGTGGCACTGACTGGCTGATCAGCACCAGCACGAGGAAGAGATGTCCAAGTTCACTTCTCCCTCAAGCTGCAGCAAGCTGGCAGAACTGCCTCCACAAAATTCCTGGTGATGCCTTGAGGAATCCAAACCTTTTTGTTGTCATGAATGCTGCGTTTACAACAGAACTCTGTACCAAACTCGGAGAGACACAACAAAAAGTTTGCCTACAGTACAAAATCTTCGACAGCAAATAAGCTTGGGATCTTTTCCTAAAACCAAAACAAGAGGGTTATTAATTCCTAGTAGAAACCTCAGCTCTGACCAGCTGGTAAGATAGCACAGAGTAGTTCTGAGTTAGTGATTTTATTAAAGATTGCATATGGCAAGTTCACAGTTCATTCTTCTGGCAGTGCACATGCACGTAACGAAAGAAAATATAAAACTTTGGAAAATACAAAATAAATTAAATACATGCAAATCTGCAACTTCATTAAATATGTTTAGCAAAATGCTCCCCCAAAATAGTGCAACATTAAAAAAAGAAAAAAAACAAAAACCAAAAAACAAAACCAGTTAAATTAAGTCCAACTTACTTTGCAACACCCTAATTTCAGTAGAAAAAAATATCTAAAGTCAACTCACAATCTTCCAAAACGCTCTACGGAACTGAAGAGTTCTACACCTACACATTCAGAAATTAAAAAAAAAATCCCAATCAATCTCAAATGAAAGAAGAGCAAACGCCTGCAAAAGAAGACCAGAGGGCTACGCTCGGCCGGAGCCTTCCTGGAATTCCGGCTTCCTGGAGCCTTCCTAGAATCCCGGCTTCCTGGAGTCCCACCTGCCCCAGGAGATGTGGAGGGAGGGAGGGAGGGAGGGAGGAGGAGGACGAGGAGGACGAGGAGGACGAGGAGGACGAGGACGAGGAGCAGAACCTTCTGCCTGCCAGCAGAACCTTCCCAGAGCAATTCCAGTGCCCCCTTGCTGGGAAGATGGAAATTTGCTGTCTGAGAGATCCAAGGAAGGCTTTTCCTCACCTCTGGAGCACGAGCGCACCTTCCATAGGATGAGTGGATTGAGCGGCTTAGAAAGACGTTCCCTTCCTCTGGCAAAGTGCTCCTCACATCCCAGCAAAAAAAAAATCCCAGATTTGGTCTGCAAAGGACAGCTCGAGTGCACAACTCTCACCTCCTTTTGGATTTTTTCAGGAAGGCTCTGGGGGATTTCACTTTCCTTTGTTCTGGTAGGGAACTGTTCCCTCCGGGATCTGGATTCTGGTGTGAACAGATCAGGGCTTTTTTGGGGGAAAGGGGAGGGGGGAGATGCTTGTCGGATTTTCCAAGGCAAGATTTCCACAGCATTCTGAAAGCCTTCAAAAATTCCTAGGGAACAACTCTTACAAACACGCGGCTAAGCCGTCCCACTCCAGGAAAACCCACCACTGTAGGGAGAACTACAAGGAAACAGGAGCTTAATTTTAAAATAGGTCACACAGATAAATTCATGGAACTACCAAACTTCAAATCCTAGGTCTATACTAACAGATTTCTCTGCATCCCGTTTGTTCTTTACCAGGTACTGCAATAAAGGTTATTTTATACAGTCCAAAGATTTTTTTTTTTTTTTTTTTAAATCAGGATATTACAAATGGTTCTTTGGGGAAATTTCCTTCTGAAAATGTTAAGCAGTAAAATTAAACCACATAGCAGCACATTTTCATCCCCTAAAAATATAAAATAATATGTATATTATACAGGAAATCAGTCATGACAGAGCACAATCACCTGCCTTTGATGGCACTTGGTCATTGAATAATTAATTCCTTGATGCCAGAAGTCGGGAATCACCGATGCCAACGGAGGACTCGGAAAAAAAAAAAGCATCACTCTGAGTGGAGAAGCCCCAACCTAAGCAGCGCCAAGGGGTCGTGGAATTCGGAGTGGCAGACTCCCTATCATCCTTACTGAGGTGGGAATGTTCCAGACGTTGTTGTACGAGGATCTGGAGGAGCTGAGCCGGACACTTCTGTACACGTGGAGATCCTACGAAGCTCGGAGTACCTGGAGCGGGGCGTCGCCGATGGCCGTGGGAAGCGCGGGATGGACAGGGCGTGGACCGGGTTGGAGAGGGGCAAAAAAGAAACTAATGTGACTTAATGACAGTCCTTTACATGCTAAGTGGAACTGACCTGCCAGAGAGAGCAAGAGAGGGAAGGAAAATTAGTGGATTTGGGGGATTGGAAAGCACAGCACCCGAAAGGGATGGGCAGCAACCAAAGCAATGAATCCGGAATGACGTAAAAAAAACGACGGAATTTGGGTTTCCCAGACAGAATGAGCCAATTCTCCTGATGGAATTCCCTCTCTGCCACCTGTAGCCTGGAATTATGTCTTACTTGACCACTATCTAAAGGTCTAACTTTTTTTTCTCCCTTTAATTTTCTGTTCCTTTAATGGGATTTTTCTCTCAGGTGCTCGCATGTGCTGAAGAGTTGATGCGTGTTTATCTCATGTAATAAGGGAGGAAAGTAACAGTGTGGAGTTTGAAAATTATAAATCAAAGGGATGAAAAAACACAAATCCAAACCAATCCTTCTGTTCTCTGTCTCCTGACAGAGATCTTTTCCTGATATATATATATATACATATAAAATAAGTGTTTGCAGAAATATCTAAAATATTTTATCTATAATATCATGATAATATTATAAAAATATACTTTATAATTTTATACATGCACATTAGACAAGCACATTTTATTAAAACCCACATTTCTTTCTCTCCCATCTGCTGGGTTAATCCATCATAACCACTGACCAGTCTAACAGGACTAAGTGTCTTTTATCTTTATGGTGAATAATAAATGAACACAAGATAAATCTCTCCTCAGCAAATGTTGAAACAGGAATCTCACTTTTATTTCTCTGCTGTTCAATGACTATAAAAGAAAGTTTTGTTCTAATTCCAGCTGGGTAGGACTGCACCATTCCCAGGCACTTTCTGCAGAGCACAGGAATGTCTCAGCAATAATCTGGGAATAATCTGGATGAAGTTTTCCCTGCACAAGCAGGACCTTTACTAACACCCCTACTCAGACCCCTGGGTTTCCATCCAAGCTCAGATTACTCAGATACTCCCAATTTTTGCAGCCAAATAGTTGCAATTTGCCAATAAAATTCTTAACCAAAGGACCAAGACTGAGGAGAAATTACCTTCTCCAATCACTTCCCAGCCTTCCCTGACTACATCTTCCACGCTTATTTCTTGATATGAGCAAAGAATTAAGAACACTCTGTTTAAATGATTTAATTCCAACCTGTAGGGCTGCAATTTGCTTTTCAGATTTTTCCTCGTTTTTTCCAGACACCCCAAGTCTGTAACTTTATTCAGTTTCTCCCGAGATCTTCCGTCTTCTTTTCCTCCAGCCTCATTTTCCCTGTTGCTCCTCTGCAACATGGCCTGAACCTGCTCACCTCCACAGCCCTCAAATCTAAACCTCAGCATCTGAAATATCTGGTGAGTATTTTATGCCTCCTGATTGCTTTTTATTGACTCCCACAGTCCTGTCTTGTTACTAACCCACCTAGTTTGAAGTGTGGTTATTTTATTAATAACTTTTATTAACGTACAATTGTTCACTTGACATACGTGGCCCGTTTGAGCCTGACTCTTCATTTCACAGCAGCTGGTAAATTATAGGTGCATTTATTTGAGGCAGGTGGCAGCTTTTTCCCCTCAGAGTAGCTGTTACAAGAAATGTTTAGAAATCTTTGACAAGCCTCTGTATCCCGCTCTTTGCCTGGTCACAGAGGTGGGAATGCAATGAAGCAGACGGACAGAGGCACCTCACTCGTGAGGTGGAAAAGCCAATTTCAGACCAGAATGGACTGATGCACAAAACCACTCAGCAAAGCCTTGCCCTAATTTACCCACAGAGGAAATACGTTGCTGGAAGCTCATGGCAAACACAATGAGCAGGAACAATCCCCCAGCACAATAACAGCTTGAGTGTGGCGTGATGGATGCTTGGCATGCAAGCCTGACATGAAACATTCCCAAAAAAAAGCTCAAAACACCCAAGAATGCCTCGAGGAGACCACAGACCATGAAGAGAGTCATGAGACAGAATTAATCCTCAAGGAGGGCAAAAAGTCAGACTTGGAGGGACAACTTTGCTGTCCCCAGGCTGCTTTTCACAGCCACTCGCTGCCATCCGGCTCTTGGCATGTCTGTGGCATTAAGTGATCATCTAAAATAATGCAGATATAAAATCTCTCCAATAATGACAGAAATGGGAGGATGGAGTCCATGGAACAGTCTCCTGGGGATATGCTGCTCATCTTTTGCTGAGGAGAAACCCTGGCAATGAAAGTAAAGTATTTAGATCTTTTTTTTCTATTTATGATGAGAACTAAGAGTGCAAACTCAGCCAAATGGTGACACTCAAATTTGGAGAAGTCTCTTGCTGCCACTGACAGCTGCTCTACCCCTATCCCAGGCTGGAATATCTCCACATTGCAACACACCCATGGTACAGAAAGCAGAAGATGATGCTGGCAGAAGGAACCTCTGGAACTGTGTTTTTACTACATGAATTTCACGCCTCTACGGGTGGACTTCGGTCCAGATTTACCAGAGCAGTTTTTAACAAACTTTTAAGTGCTAAGTCATTAAAATAAAACCTCTCCCCAGCAGCTGGCAAAGCCTCTTAACAGGCACCCAACTAGCAAGTATTGTAATTATCAGCAAACAACTAGTAAAAATATAAAAAAAAATTACTGTGGATCTCCTAAAAGCAAGATGAAATATAAGGGAACTGAGTGATCAGTGGGAGAAGAGATGAGTAAATTACTCTGGCCTTACCTCTCGTTTATTTGGTGTTGTGGTAGTAGCTGGAGTTGGACATCCCTCCCCCTCGGATGGCGTGGACGGCCGTCGGAGAAGACGCTGGGTAGTGACCAGGGCGGATGGGCTTGGCTGCAGAGGGAAAGGAGGGACCAAAGAGACATTTTGGCTTTCACATTTTAGCTTTCCACCTCACCTTCTCCTCCAAGGGAAACCCCATTGCTTCCCAACTCAGCGCTGTGCTTGGCAGAGTGGTTTTAATCCAGCTCTGCAGAACACAGCATTCCCTGCCTCGGCCAACAACAAATACACCCATTTTCCTGGTGGAAGATCCATTTTCCTGCTGGCAGAGCCCTTCCACCTTCCCATGCATCGGATCTGTGAAGATTATGGACTGTCTAACAACAGAGGGAAGTCACTCGGTGAGCAGTGAGGCACTTTTCATGTCCAATTTACACCGTTCCAGAAGATGTCAAGACAAAGCTTGGATGGCTCCCTACAAGAGGAAGCATTCAGGAGGTGACACTTTGTGCTGCCTGATTCTCCTTCAGGATTTAACACCCCAATATTGTCATCTCCACCTAAACCATTCTTCTTTAGCAATCCCAACAAATCATTCCAAGAATTGCCCCATCGCCCTGTTGTGTGCGCACGTTACATTGTGCCTCGGAGATGTATCAATACCTGAATTACAAAGGAAGATTTTTTGGAATTAAATCACATGGAGGAGTAATCAGGGGAAAAAAAGAGAAAGGGACAAGGTCCAGAAAGGCAAAGAAAGAATGAAAGCAGAGAGAGAAAGCGTGTGGGGGGAGGAGGAGGAAGAAAGTGAGCGACTAATTTAAGGAGACAAGTTTTCAGGTCACTAGAAGGGCACACAAGACCCATTATGCCCTTTATTTACCCAGTGGAACGGCAGAGCCTCTTTAAACTCGAGGTGGGGCAGATTCCATGAAAAAGCGAGGCCTTTGAAGATTCCTGTGCAGCGGAGGAGAAGCAGCCCCCGTGTTTTACTCCCTCCACTCAACCCCCACCAACCAGCCCGAGCCTGAAGCACGTGGGCAGCCCCTTTAGCTCCATGTCCTCACCAATTTGGGCGGAGTGTGCTCTCCGGGCCATGTTTTTGGCTCTCACGGCCTCCTTAATGCGATCCACCTCCTGCTGGTAGCGCTTGCGGTCGCGCATGGCGTTTTCCTTGGCCTCCTTCAGTGCACTCTCCAGGGCCTTAACTCTCTCTGCCGTAGCTCGAAGGCGTTTCTCCAGCTTAGGAAGCTCGCAACGAAGATCTGCATTATCACGTACCAGCTGCGGGGAAAGCAGTTCGAAGCAAAAGGAGGTCAAAAGGAAGTGGCAAAAATCTCCTCAGAGAAAAGGCAGGAAAAGTCCCCTCACGAGGAGAGAGAAAACGCCACCGGTTGCTCTCCATGCTTTGTGTACTCAAATTAAACAGATTTCTTTCAGAAATTAATGTGAAAAGCTTAGGTTAATGAGAAATTTAGAAAATCCTGAGCTGGAATGGACCCA
>VZTF01008186.1:24156-44181 GCA_013397755.1 Cnemophilus loriae | reverse complement strand
GCCACCGGTTGCTCTCCATGCTTTGTGTACTCAAATTAAACAGGTTTCTTCCAGAAATTTATGTAAAAAGCTTGGGTTAAAGAGAAATTTGGAATATCCTGAGCTGGAATGGACCCACAAGGTCAAAAGAAAGAAGCAAAAATCTCTCCTTGGAGAAATGGCAGGAAAAGTCCCCTCATGAGGAGAGAGAAAACGCCACCGGTTGCTCTCCACACCTCGTGTACTAAAATTAAACAGGTTTCTTCCAGAAATTAATGTGAAAAGCATAGGTTAAAGAGAAATTTAGAATGTCAGAGCTGGAATGGACCCACAAGGATCAAGTCCAGCTCCTCACCCCACACAGGGGGCCCCAACAATCCACCCTGTGCCTGAAAGCGTCGTCCAAGCTCAATTTGACTCACAAAAATCATTCATCTGGCTGAGGAGTGATATTAATTTAAATTGTCCAGAAAGATCAAAGAAAAATAGAGTTTATTCCATTCAACAAGATTCCACAGAGCTGATCCTGAAAGATGAGGACTCCAGGACCAACCCTACCACTGCAGAGCACTCGGCAGCCAGACTTGCTTCTCTACACTTCAAAAACTGCAGCAGAAACTCTACATTTCCTCAGAACACGGAAATATCCAGGATTTTGCAAGTCCTTGACCACTTCATTATTTTAAAATAATAATGCTTGAACGTGTCTTACAGACAACACGAGGGATCACCCCAAGTTCATAATTTCCAGTGGTTCTGATGTGTTCACCTGTGTGTTCCCTACTCAGCCATGTGGGAAAACTGGGAACTTCACTGAGAAATCACTTTTAGGCCTGTAACTAGAAATATAATGATTATATGCAACTTTGAATTTGTGCGCTTCCTCAGTTTAATATGATCCTGAGCAAGGTCTATCAATTATCCAAATCACATCTGACTTCCCAAGCAGCAAAAGCCGAGAGGGATTGATTTTTGATAAACACAAAACTGATGCAAACAGACAGAAAATCCAGCACAATTTCTACTGAACAGATTACACCACTGCTGGAAGTCAACTGAAATCTGCTCCAAAGGAGTGACTCTCCCTTTTCTGGAGCAAAAAGTGGATTAACAACCACATTAATAATACAGCAAAGCAACAGCGTGTCCTGACGTTCACACGTTGTTTAACAATCAGAGCATTTTACACCTGCTGGGCCAGGCTTAGTGCTGGAGAAAAACACAAACGAGCTAAAAAAACATTGTCACAATGTGCTTTTTCTGCAAGTGTTGAGCCCTTGTTGTGTGAAATAGTTATGACACAAAATCCAAGCAGGATGTTATCAAGTCCAATGTCACTTTTCCCTCTAAGTTTCCTACAAGATGTGGATTCCAAGTTGATTTTGAGTAAATACACGCTAATGAGAGCTATAAAAATCCGTATTTGAAACCCAGCAGATGCATGAAACGAGTGCGAAGAAAAGGCAAAATGGTAAAAGAAAAAACACTCTGAACATGTCCCAGTTTCCACATTTAGAAAGTAGGTCTTTAAACCATCTGTTCCCTGGGAATCTCAAAACCCCAAACCTTAGCGGACATGTGTCACAGTCCAGCACTTCCTGCTCTTCTGGCACTTCCACAGGAATAATTAAAGCAAATCTGGGAGTGTGGGTCACTAATACAGCTTCAGGAGAGGGCAGTGCATGGTGTTACGTCACTGCTCAAAAAAGAAATCAAAACAGCTTTTGTGTTTTGTGTTGTGCACCTGAACAGTGGGACACAACTCAAATATACTGGGAGAGGAGATTTGAGGGAGAAATTCTTCCCTGTGATGGTGGTGAGGCCCTTGCCCAGGTTCCCAGAGGAGCTGTGGCTGCCCCTGGATCCCTGGAAGTGTCCAAGGCCAGGCTGGATGGGGCTTGGAGCAACCTGGGACAGTGGAAGGTGTCCCTGCCCCTGGCAGGGTAGCACTGAATGAGCTTTAATGTCTCAATCCAAACCAGCCTAGGATTCTGTGAAACTGAAATCCCGTGAAGGAGGGAGGACACAGAGATGGACAAGCCCAGAAATGTCCAACCTCAGCACCCCAGGGAGGCACCAGCCCTTCAGCTGCACAGAAACTCCCAATTCCATTGTTTTCAGACTCTGCTGGTTGAATCCATTCCAGTCACCTCCAAGGTGCCTCTGAGCCGCTTTAGGCCACGAGTCAGAGTTGGGAATGCATAATCCATCCAGAAGCCAGCTATTTTTAAGCATTTCTTAGTGCCAAAACAGATCTATTTTCACAGGAAAACAGTAATTCCTTATTTACCACATTCCTAGAAATACAGGGAGTGGGAAGAAAAGCTCTCACACCAGCTCCTGATGCCAAGGAGTTTAGCGGGTGCCTTCTCCTCAGACAGCACAGGTTACCTTCCAAAATCATCCTTGCAAACATTAAAAAAGTGCATTCTTTGATGGAGGGAGGGAAGGAGGGAAAGGGAGCCTTTACCTGTTTGTGAACCTTTGTAAGTTGTTCCAGGTTGTTCTCAAGAAAGGAAATTTTCTGCTTCTGCGCAGCACTTCCACCTCCATCATCACTGTCCAGTTCAACACTCTGCACACAAAATTGCAGCACTCAGCAAAGCCAGGCACAAACTCAAGGGGAATCTCAGCTCTTTGGCAAGTTTGAGCTCTCCAAAGGCAGAAAAGTCTTATGGAGCCCCAAATTTAAGAGAAATTATTCTAACTCTTTGTTTGATATTTAAGAATCGCATCACCCCTTACACAAAAATCAAGCTATTTTTACTCAACAATTATGGGGGAATCTTGAATATGAAAATCAAGTTATACTAAATAATTTCTGAAGTTCAACAGCTTTGAGAATTTTGTAGCTGAACTGCACTGGATGAGTTTATTTCCCTCAACCACCAAAATTTTCCTTAACAAATTAGGACCAAATAAAAGCTGATAAACATCAGAACGGTTTTAATCTTGTTTCTCACTGCTGCTAAAGAAGACATGATCCCATTTTGTAACTGCATGCACTTAAGCAAATCACAAGAGTACTGTAAAAAAAAGGAGAACATTTGGGTTTAAAAGAGCACAGTTTTACTTTTTTAACACGGGTGGTAAGATCCTGGACAAACAACTTGCGCAGATTGTGAAGAGTCTGAAGTTCCCTTGCCTGGAATCAAAATAACAAAACAATAATTAAAAAAAAAAGCACAAATGACTAGGACATAGTAGATACTCTGGTGTAAAAGTTCTCCTTGGGTTTGAGTTGGTAACAGGAGAAAAGAGCTCTGGATTCTCTCTCTAGGGATCACATTGGCCCACCCTGAATGCCACAAAATAAACCCCATCCAGCCCCAAAACCACACTGAAGAAAACAATTTCTCCAAAATTGATAAGAGCAACCCTTTAAAATTCCATTTTAGCTAGTTCAAAGGTGTTTTTCAAAAATTTAAGCGTGTATCACCTAGGTACAGACATGTACGGGGAAAAGCTGAATAAAGTGGAATTAAGACCCACCACTGTTTCCTCCAGCCCTTTAAGGTCTTCTCTTGCTTGTTCCCTTTTATCATTAAGGAGTCTGGAAAGATCACAACATGGAACACAAATCAATCCTATTGAACAGAGGAGAATCAACCAGCAGCCACGTGGAGCAGCACATCTGCAGGTGGCAGCAAATTGTACATCTCTAATTTTGCTTTCGATTGCCCCAAATATCCTATTTTATCACGTGGAAGGGCTCAGTCAGCACCTCCATTTTTTGTGTCCACATATGGGCTTTTTCTCATTTCCAGGAAAGGCTTTTACTCAGACATCTGATTTATTACTTTAAAAAAAACCCCAAAAATCAACAAAACCCCACCAAAAATTCCCAACTTCTTCCTTGCTTGTTTTGTTGTGCATTAAGAAATGAGAGATTTAACACTTGCTGTGATACTTTATAAAATCACAGCCCTCATAAACTCTTTTTGGCAATTACCAAAGCCACTATTGAAAAGCCTGTGGTATAAAAATAGAGAGTAATTGGTAATTATTTATTAGTAGTTCCTGCTGGCTTTGCTACTGAAATGATATTTTCAGTGTGGATATTCCAACACAAATCCCTCTCCCTAGCACATTTCCCATGGACACATGAAGAGGTTCAGGGATACCAGGTGAGGAAACTGTGCACTTACATGAGCTTTTCCAGTTTCATCTCTCTTTCCTGGTCCTCAATTTTCAATTTATCATAATCAGCAGTCAGCTTCTCCTGTTCCAGCTGCAGCTTCTGGTTCATGCTGGAATGTGAAAGGAAAAGTCAGCGCTGAACCCCAGGAGGAAGGGAGGGTAAATCTCCATGAACAAAACGGGATTGGGCAGAGAAAAAGTAAAGCTGTAACTCTGTACTGAAAAATTCTGGAAGAAATTAAGCATAAGGAACCTGAAGGACATTATTTTGAAATATTGGAGAGCTAAATTCAGTTTTCTTTGCCTTAAAGGAGGCAAAGAAAATGGAATTTCTTTCTCTCTTCCTCATTTCCCTACAGTTAATCTTTGGCCATACAATAAATACGACAAAAGAATACCTAGATTTTAGAAAAAGAAGAATACAGCAGCAAAACATAACAGAGTCACATTGGTGTGCAAGGAAAAAAATACAAAAATGTGTGAAAATGGGAGCTGTTGGAGTCACCCAGACTCTCAGAAGGTCTGGGGCAGGACTGGCTGCTGTGAGAGGATCTCAAAACCTTCCTGGGGACTGGTCAGTGGTGCTGAACTCGATGACCTTAAAGGCATTTTCCAACCCTAATGATTCCGTGGTCCTTTAAAACCTGCTCTCCTCCAAGCTCCTCTCACCTACCTACCTGCAGGTGCAACATTACCCTTTTTTTTTTTAACTCTCTATAATTTTATGGCCTTGTTAAAGCTCCCCAGTAAAGAATTAGGCACTGTAATCCACCCTGCCAAATAATTACAGGGTTGGCTGCTGCGTGTAAGGACAGAACTTCCAAGGAAACATCAATCAAATCTAACAAAACCAACCCCAAACCATCCCAGCACAGAGGAAGAGGTGGAGAGGGTGAACATACTCCCTGATTTCATCGATTATTTTCTGCTTCTCCTCGATTTCATCCCTCAGCCTGGACAGCTGCTTCTGGTGGGCTTCCCTGTGGCTCTCCATCTGCTGCTCCAGAGCCTTCTGCAAACACCAGAGCCGGGAATCAGACACAGATCCAGGGACACACAGCTCCCTCTTAGCCAGCCTCGAGATTTGAGGGAAAGCTACCAAATCCATTGAGGAATCTGCCTGGCATTTCCTTCTGTCATCACAGAACTCTGTGTCTACCCAACCAAGCGTTTAGTTCAGTTTTTAGCAACAGATGTACAACAATTCTGACTCATTTTCTTGCAAAAAGTACCCTATGAAAAGCCAGGGCTTGGCCACAAATGACACTGATTTTACACCAATCCTCTCTTATTTCCCCCATTTATTCACCAAGGAAATACTTGTACGGCTCTACCTGTGGCAGAAGTAAAACCCAAACCTCTGAGAATTGTTTATCCACAGCCCAGCTATTGAAATTGTTCTTTAAATTTAAATTCTAGGAGTAAACATGCCTCAAGCAGCAAGGAAAACTCAATGTATCTCTGTAGATTGCTGACAAAATATTTGCTTTTTTTCCTTGGAGCTGTAAGGTACAACTGCTTTAATCACTTTACAACTGCTTTAATCACTGAAAACTTTTATAAGGGAGGGAAAAGTTCTGCAGCTGGCAAACCTCTATCACTGTTTTTGCAAAATTGTATTTTTCCCTGTCTGCAATTTGCAACCCCTTCAGAACAACTCCTTATTGCAAACATTTCTTGGCATTCCAAAGGAAAAATACCAGGTTTAGATTTCATTATTATTTCCAGGAGATAATCAGAATTCCAGCCAAACTTTGGGGAAGCAGCTTCTTTTTAAATCAAATTTCTAAGTACCTAAACGATATTAACCCCAGCAGCCTCATTCACTACTGAGCAAATTGACTTTCAGCAGAGCTCCAGCAGCAAAAAATTAGCATAACACAGAGGTGAATCAATGTAATTTCTGACCATGTGAGCAGGAAGACAAAATTCCACCCCAATGAACGATCTCACCAAGAAATTCCCTCAGAATTTCCACTGTGCCAGACTACCTTCATCTCCTCTGCATCCTGGAGCCGTGTCAGGTGCTCCTTCTCCTTGTCCTTGAAGCTGACTTCGTGCATTTTTTCTGTTTAAAGGCGGAGACAGTTTCAATTTTAAATTTAAATTTTGAATTTTTAAAGAAATTTAATTTATTCCAGGAGATGGATTAAAGATTCTGTTCTAACGATGCGGGAGATGATAAAAAAAAAATTTAAAAAGAAAATGAAAGCCTTGTCCTCACCTGCTGCTCCCTCAGTCAGGGAAAATCCCTTGTGCAGAAATGCAGAATGGTTTTAAGGCTGCAGGTTATAAATTTATATAACCCAGGAGCTTAGCAAAGCTACGAGAGCTGCTTTTGATACCTACACATTTTCCACATTAAATTGGAAGGGGAAAACCAAGCAAACCTTAAAATGAACTCAGCTGGGAGCTGGGAAAGACACAACTTGTGCACACCTAAGGGAAGCAGCTTTGTTTCGAATGGAGCAGGGAGTTTACCAAAGGAACAACTGAAATTTAGATAAACCCCTTTCCCAGAGTTTTACAGAATATTTGGCAAGATTGGTTGGTGCTGTTTGGTGAAGGATCTGCGTGGGGTTTTTATAATTTCTCACATCATTAAAACACAAAACTGAGTCTTCTAAGACACAGCTGGTGAAAGAAATGATGACCACGAGATCCAAAGTCGTACCTTGAGCGCGTAACTTGGCCAGTTCCTCGTTGAGGGAGTCCTGGGACTCCTCCAGCTGCCTCCTCTTCTGCTCCATGTTTTGCATGTAGTCTGTCAGGGACTTGATCTTTGCTTCGTGCTTTAAAGACAAGGAATAGCAGTGAGACGGGAGCAGCACGGCCGAGTCCCAGGAATTCAGGGAAAACTGTTCCACGTGAAGGAGCGAAACCAGAAAGAATTTCCACGTCCAGAGGTGGTGACTCGGAGAACTCCCAGCAGAATGTCTGGGAAGGAGCTCAGAGACCAAAGCAGGCTGTGTTTTCAGGGGTCACACTTAGCAGCCCACTTTGGAATTCAGGCAGTAATCCCAAAACATCCCTGGAAGCTCCTGCCTTGGTGTTAAACCAACAGCAGCAGCTTTTTAAAGGCAGCTGGGCACCAGCCTGGATCTTCAACCTGCAGAAGCTCAGATGGACTCTCCCCAGCCATCCCGATGGTTTGGCTCCTGCCAACAACCTTCTGAACTAGAAGGGCTTGTGGTTAAATAGAAAACGGCAAAGGCTGTAGTGAAAACACCCAACATGGAATTAAAATATTCTAATCTGGGGGCAAAAATTAAGATTCTGTCTGGATTATTGCATCTCAATTCAAAAGCCACTCAAGCACCTCTGGTTCACCTTAAAGTTCACCTCAGCAGAGAGGGGGTGAGACCTCTGGCTTGGTGGTGCTGGGAAGGTGAGACTTGGAGGAACAATCCTGAGCTGCAATTAAAATTGTTCCCCCATCTTTTGGTTTTAACCCCAGGGAGGCCTCCACATGCACTTGGATGGAAAACCTCCAGGATGCCAAGGCAGGTGATCACCTGTTGGAGAGTTTTTCTGCTTGCTGTTGTTTTTAGTTCACATTTTTGGGCAGCCCATACCCTCAGCATTTCTGCAGTTTTAAGAATCACACTTCCAGCTACTGCTGGATTGAGTCAAACTTAAGAAAGCCACTCTGCTGAAGGAAAAGGGGTTCTCCCTGCTCCAGGTTTGCTTAGGATAACTGCTAGGGAATGGAATACAGGAAACTGGATCATGTCTTTCCCTTCCCATGTCTGCTTCCAAGCAGGTGAGGGTCAGAGCTCTCAGCCTCTCTCCACAAGCATCGCTGCCTGTCCCTGCCACCCACTCAGGACCCCTCCTACCACCTGGATTCCTAGCCCAGAAAGTTTTCCATGGTATTTTGTAGCTTGCTGCCTCGTTTTCTCGGCAGCACACCCACAGAGCGGATCCGGGGAGCTGCCCAAAGGTTTGGCTCATGAAAAATACGGTCAGTGATCTTTTAAAGTGCTCCAAGATACAAATTACAGAATCACAGAATGAACCAGGTTGGAAAAGACCTTTGAGATCATCAAATTCCTGGTGAGGAAACCACTCCAGGGAGGAATTTCAGTGCTATTCCACCAAACACATTTCGAGACCTACACGACCTGGCCACGGAAATGTGCTGAAAAACACGGAGGGGAAGGAACGAGAGAAGAGAGAGCAAACAACAAAACACACCAGAGACAGCACTGCTCTGCTCCATGAGGCCCATTTCTCACCCCTGGCACACACATTCCATGGGGAGGGAGGTTGGGAAGGCCGGGAGAAGGCAGGAGCAGACCCACCTGGGAGATGAGGAGCTGGCAGGCCGCGAGCTCCCTCTCGCTGGCGTTCATCTTCCTGTTGGAGTCCATCTGGGCGCTCTCCAGCTGCTTGCTCCGGTTCACCAGCGACTTCACCTCCGACTTCATCTTGCTGATGTAGAGCCTGGCCATGGTGAACTCCTCCTCGATCACCCCGTTCACATCTGCCAACTGAGCACACGGAGATCGCCAGCTGCTCACAGCCACAGCACCGGCAGCTCTTCGTGCTCTGGGAGCTGGGCTGGAGCCTCGGTCTGGGATTCGGGACAGTTTTACAGGCCAGGTGTTGTTTTAGAAAGAGAGTTTGGAGAAGGGGAGAAGGATATTAATTATTGCATGGGAATTTCTGAGAACTTCAAACTCATATTTGGAGGACAGAAAAATCAGAATTGGGATCTTTTCGCAGAGCAAAGCACGATTATTATATTAAAGAGATATCTTCCTTCAGAATTTCTGATTTGATTTGTCCTTTTATCCTGTTCATTTTATACATTTGTGAGAAGGGATATCATGTAGTTTACCAGGTGTTAGGCTGGATTTCAGGGAAAGGTTCTTCCCCCAGAGGGTGCTGGGCACTGCCCAGGCTCCCCAGGGAATGGGCATGGCCCCGAGGCTGCCAGAGCTCCAGGACTGTTTGGACAACACTCTCAGGCACAAGGTGGGATTTTTGGGGTGTCCTGAGCAGGCCAGGAGTTGGATTTATGATCCCGTGGATATTCCACTGAGGATCTGTGCATGTTTTCCCTAAACAAAAAACCCCAAAAATTCATCTGCTTCCTCCCTTTCCCCAGCACTGCCAAGGGGAAGGGAACACGTGCTGCTTCTCCTCCCAAAAATCCTGAAAAATGAGACTTCTTCCAAAATTCTCAGTCTGCTCTGAGATTAGACACACTTGAAGAAGAATTGCCAACCAATTTGAAATTATTCTCCTAAATGCTTCTCAGTCTGGCCTTATTTCCACTGACAGCTGTCCCCCGAAGTGCTGACATCTCAGTTCCTATAAGAACTTGCACCAAACTGCCTCTGCCTCCATTTGCAAAGATTTCCTCTCCCAGTCCCTGCTCCCACGGCCACCAGAGGCTGCTGTGACATCTCCAAAGGCTGGAATCTGCAGAGCCACGGGCACAGCAGGGACTGTGTCCTCTGCAGCAGGACAGGCTGGAGCTCCTGCTGACCCGAGGGGGCCTTGGCAGGACATCAACAAAAAGTGAACTAAAAGTAACAAAAATGTATTGTAAGGGATTTTCATACATCTCAAAAATGAACTTAGCCAGTTTTAACCACTGCTATTTTTCATGTGGTTTTAAATGGACAAAGATGGCTTTAACACCACCAGGGAGATTTTCCAGGCCATGGGAAGTTTCCATCAGTGCCATTTAGCAATGACCATACAAATATTTTCTCTGAAATCAGCATTTTGCTCATCTACAAAGTGACAAAGTGAGCAGCCACCTCCTCTACTGTATCCCCAAACCCAAGAGCCACACGAAGGCAAATCTCACAGCAGGGCTGACCAAAATTTGCACCAAACTTCAGACCAAAAATTGGCCACCTCAGAAGCCAAATCTCACCTATGAAGCTTTTTCAGTTTGTGGGAATTCTGAGTCATGCCAGCTAAGGAAGGAGTTGGGCTAGGTGTGTATTGTTTTGGGGGGAATTCTGACCCCCCCATTAATCAGTTCAGTGACTCCCAGATGGACTCTGGCCCCAAATATTGAGCTGGGAATAACTGTGGGAACTGTGAGCCCAGACACTGAGCCTCTCCCAGCCACACAAGGAGCTCTGCAGTGTCCTCCTGTGTGCTCAGCCAGGATTCCCACAGAATGTCCTGGGAGAACGACTGCTGGATCCACATATTCCACATCAACTGATGCTGCCAGGGCTGGAGCCAGGCTGGGAGAGCTGGAGAGGAGAAGGCTCCAGGGAGAGCTCAGAGCCCCTTGCAGGGCCTAAAGGGGCTCCAGGAGAGCTGCAGAGGGACTGGGGACAAGGCATGGAGGGACAGGACACAGGGAATGGCTTCCCAGTGCCAGAGGGCAGGGATGGATGGGATATGGGGAAGGAATTCCTGGCTGGGAGGGTGGGGAGGGGCTGGGCTGGAATTGCCAGAGGAGCTGTGGCTGCCCCTGGATCCCTGGGAGTGCCCAAGGCCAGGCTGGAGCAGCCTGGGATAGTGGAAGGTGTCCCTGCCCGTGGCAGCTGATTTGGAACCAGCTGAGCTTTAAGTCCCTTCCAGCCCAAGGCCCTCTGGGATTCCCTGCTTTGCTGCAGTGTTTTTCCCTGCAGGAGGAGCTGGGGAAGGCACAAAGCCCACGCACGGTTTTCACGTCGTTGGTGCCGATGATTCCCCCGATCTCCCCCAGGTCCTTGAGCAGCAGGTTCAGGATTTCTGTGGCTCTCTTCTTCTGGTGGTTGCTGAGCTCCTGCAACTGGCCCAGCTCCCTCTGGGTCGCTGTCAGGGCGCTCTGGAAAGGTTTAAAAACAAGAATTACCCTCCCCTCTGCAGCCTGGGCAGTTTTCATGGGGCATTTTCCTCGTGCCTGCTGGCACAATGTAGTGACACGTCCAGATCCACCTTGGCATAATCCACTTTCACAACTCGCTTGCCACCAAAGGCTACTTTAGATCTATTAAATGTAGCAAATCCGCTAAGAATCTGATTTGCATAATACATCAAAGGAGGTTAATCGCACAGAAATAGGTGTAGAGGGATAGAAAATTCAATTTTTTCCAATGGATTTGGTGGTAATCTGTTTTACTGAGGGAGATAACAAAGTCTTTAATGAAACAGATCTGTTAACAACAGCTCCTTAAGTTGGTGTAATGAATTAAGTGAAAAGGATGCTTTAAGCTACTAAACCAATCTTAATTTTCCTCAGATCACATTTTTTCCTCAAGATCAGGACACAACAGCTGAAAAAGCCGATTAATTTTTTTCCTGATCCCTTCCTTGAGATCCCCTGGCTCCCTGTAAAATCCCTGCTCTGCAGCACAGGGTCCAGGAAACCACAAAATGCTGCCATTTGCACGAGGCAGATTTTCACAGCTTTCTTGGCAAAATACGGCTTTTAAATATCCAAAACACAGGATGGCCACTTCTCACATCCAGTTCCTTGCTGCAAGAGCCACAATCTGCCACCAACTTCCACAGAGCAGCTTCTGAATTACCTTAATTTCGTTGTTTAATTAAGATAGGGAAGAGAGGGTGACACCAGCAGGTTTTTGGGAATGTTTAGGGAGCAAGGAGAGAACCAACAGGATGAACAAGTTGCTCTTACACTTTTCTGTGCCAGCTCATCTGCCAGCTGCTCGTTGGTCCTGGTTTTGTCCTCCACTTCCTGGGATTTCTGGTCATAATTGACAGCCAGCTCTTCCAGGGCTTGGAGCACCTCCTTCACTTCATCCTTGGCCGCCTCGTTCTCAATCTGGAGTCGGGTCAGCTCCTCCTGGATCTTCTCATAATCCCTCCTCGTGGAGGCCAAAAGCTGGGGAGAAATATCACAGCAGCATTAAGTGACCCAAAAACTGCTGCAAAAGACAGTGCTGGAAAGGGGAAAAACAGGCAAAGAGGGGAAAAAAGGGTGAGCACAAATCGTGTGTGCAGGAGGGGAGAAATCCTCAAAACAGCACCAGTTCCAGCATAAACGCACTGGAAGGAAGCACAAAAAAAAGGCTCTGAACTTCAACAATGGGAAGAATCTTCACCAAATCCTATCACGACCCAAGACTGAGGCAGAGAAGCTGATTTTAAACAGTATCAGGGCTCCAAAGACATCTTCTGCCCTCAATCCAGTGCTGCAGCTCGGACCAAAAAAATACCACAAAGTAAAATGTTTCACCAGAGGCTCAGGGCTGCAGCCTGGGATAGTGGAAAAGGCAAGCCTTGCAAAGGCAAGGCTCTCTGAGGCAACCTCAGAGGCCTCGTGGCTCTACAGAAATATTTTGGTAAGCAAACCTAAGACGATTATTCTCAGTTATCATCCGAAGGATGATGCTGAGGACAGATTAGCTGCTGCTGTTTGCTGAGGGAAAATATTAATCTCAGAAGAAAATACTGACTTCCCACACACACACGTGAGTGTTTGCAAGCTGGAAAACTTATTAAATTTACTCTTTGCACGCTGTTTCAGTGACTGTAGCAGGTCACGGCTTAGTCCTGTCCCTTGCCCTTGACCTGATGTTCAGTGAGATGGTGAAGCCTTGAAAATTCAGCTGTGGTGTCCTTAGCACAACCCCGGCCCCAGCAGCAGCCCTGCGCTGCAGAACGATGTGAAAATAAATAAAAGTGGCACCTAACATTTACTGCTAATACTGCACTTTCAAGAATAATAACAAATTCAGGGCTTGACATGGCGTAAAAACATCAAATAGGGAATTACAACGGATGAAACCAGTCCAGGAGATACGAGAGGGCCTCGTGCTCATCCTAACAGCAAAGTTTGGACATTCATTCACAGAATTCACTCCTTCCCAAGATGTATGGATTATGGATTAGCATCACAGTAATAAATATTTAATTTCGAATGAAATTTATATTGTAAATATTTATTTATTTATATTATTATTAATAATATATTATTACTAATAGTAATAATTAGTACAATATTGCAGACATTAATACTCCTTTAATATTTAAGGAATAAAACCTTCCCTGCTGAAGTGTTTTGGGTGGATTTCTCTTGATCTGTCCACCAAGCAGCTGAGACCCCCAGCAGAACACAAACACCCCTCTCAACCAGACCACCCAAAAAGCAGAATGTCCCAGAAGAAATAGCTTTTTTTTTTTTTTTGGCTCAGAGTGCTCGTGGAAAATAGGAAAACAGCTCTGGAGGCTGGCACGTGCCCAGAGAGGCACAGAGAGGATTCAGATGTAAGGGAAATTTGTCTCCCTGGTAATGCTGCAGCCTCAGAAGTGCACTCACGTTATGGAAAAACCCATTGGATTGCCAGAGCCAGATGGCGTGTAAATATTTAAACAACAAAATAGCTTCAAATAATCTTTTGCTAAACACAGATGGAACTATTATTTACATTTACTTAAGAAATTCGCTGTGTGAACATTGCCATGGCTTCAAGGAGTGGCGTGCATCACCTACAGCATAAACAAGGAGATTCTGGCTGATATTACGTGGAAAAATGGAGCGAGGTTTTCAAAAGCCACCAAAAAAAACCATTATAAAGATGAGCTGTAAACAAAGGGAGAAGACCCCCGGCTGCAGCACTTCATGGATCTGTTCCATGTGGGGAGGGAATAGTCAGAACCCCCAAAACACCCACCTTCAGCAGCAGCCAGGGGTGAAAAGGTACCAAAACCCCTCCAAAATCAGCCCCATCTGCAGCAGGCCTCAGGTTTATAATTAATCTGCTGGCTTAATCAAGCAGAAATAAGGACTGGTTAATTAGGGGGGAGCAGAGTGAGGCAGCTGCTGGTGGATCAGTGAGCTCATCACATCTCCAGGGGAGAGCAGGGGCAGCTGATGTGGGGAAAATCACCTTGAATAATAAAATATCACCTTATCCTTCCAAGGTAAGAGCTGGACAAGCTCCTGAGATGAGGCAGAAAAAGGTCCTGAACAACAGCAGCTGCAGGGATTTCGTAACTCAGCAAAGCTGAGAAAGGAATGTGCAAAAAAAAAGAAAAAAAAAGGGGGAAAAACAACCACTGAAAACCTGATTCATCTTCCAGAGGTGATGCTGGAACAGGGAGGCTGAGGAATAATTGTGTCAGCTGCTCCCAAACAGGAGGAATCACCCCAAAACCACGGCACGAGGACAACTGTGGGGGAAAAAAATCAGCCTTAGGTGGGCAAAGGGCTGTAAAAAAGACGGGAGAAGCGAGGTGACACAAATAAACTCGTAACACACACCAGGAAAGAAGGGGCTGAGAGGCCATAAAGTGCTTTATTGTGCTGGTGTAGCCACAGGCAGCACCGAGCAGTGCAGGGCAATCAGATCAAGCTGTGGCAAGAGAACGAGGAGGAAAATAAAGCTGGAGATTCCCCCAGCCAGGACAAGGCCCCAGAGGGGGCAGGTGAACGCTGAGTGATGAATAACAAACGTGCTCATAAATTGTTTTCCCCCTGGTAACACCTCGGAAAGCCTTTCTGAGGGCTTGGATACACAAGAAAAGCAATTCCTGAGAAATATCACAGCAACGTTTGGGGAACTTGGTGTTATTGCCTCATTTTGCATCTTCAGAACTCCTCGTAAATGACAGATAAGGGAATGGCTTGACTGAGTTTAGTGATCATATTCCCCATCCTAAACCCAACAAAACATTCATTTTAGGGACAGAAACGATGCAATCAAATGTTGGAAGTGAGCAACCCAAGATTTCACAGCAAATCTGTGGCAGTGCCGATTATCAGTCTTTTCCATCTCACAGATTGCTGTCTCTAATTGCCAAAATAATGATAATTAGTAATTTAATATCAGGAAATCTCTAACTGCCTGTAGTCCATAGTGCCCGGATGCTTGAATGGGCACAGACACATCAAAAACCACATTTGGAGTGAAAAATCCTGGCCCCACTCTTACCTCGGACCTCCAGCATCACTTCCCAGCAGGAGGGATTGTTATTTCAAGGACTTTCATCAAGGCTTAATGAGAATATGGTGAAATTTAAAGTTTAAACCTGGCTGACACCTTTTCCACTTGAATTTTAGCCAGCTAATATGAACAGCTGCGACAGAGTCATTAAACAAGGGGCTCAGGAGCAAAATGTAAAGGGTTTTTTTATAGGTTGGTTTATTTATTTTAGTTTCTTACCTCCTCTTGATCCAACATTTGCTGCTTTAATTTTTCAGCCAACTGGCTCTGCTGGTTGATTTCGTCATCCTGCAATGAAACAGGGGTGGAGATTTTTAATTTCTTTTCACAGCTCTCATTTGATCACTTTTTATCTCCCCTTTCTAGAAAAAAAAATAGGGAATAATGCAGCAAACTTTGAGAGTGGTATGAGGGGAGAGAAAAATAAATATACACAGAGCTCTGCAGTGAAAGCTGTCAACATTGGTATAAAGGGTGATATTTTGGGTTTGGGATCCCTGTGTTTGGGATCAAATATCTCCTCATTTCCTACGGTACTCTGCCAAATTATGCTTCCCATGTTTTCTAGGGAAAAACTCAAACCTGCTGCCAGTTCCCTCCGGGATAATTCAATGGGCTTTGCTGCTTTTGATGAGAAAAGTGAAAGAATGACTGAATTTTCCCTTTCCTTTTCCTAATCAATATGTAAAAGCTGGAGTTTGCTACTGGGGGATGCACTCAGAGAAAAGCTGTAATTTCTTACAGGAAACTGCTCTTTCCAGTGCCACCAACACTGCTGTGCCACCAGACTATGCAGGGAGACCAAAATTAAGGTTTAAACACAATTCCTCTGTATCCACAAACAGCCAAACTCCAGTATTAACAGGCAAGGACACACTGGGCTTTTTTCTCCTATTTTCCTGCTAATTACAACTGAATTTTAAAATTGAGTATTGATTGATGATGAGAGCTGCCCTTTTTCTAGGCAGCCTTTTTGCTGTTCTCATCCACGGTGGTGAGTGGCTTTTTCTGGGCCTTTCCCTTCCCCCTCCCCCTACTTTTCATCTTCCCACAAGCCAAAGCTCTTAATGGCTGGAGGAGGGAATTGCTGAGAGCTTTAAGTGCCAGTGATGTCCCTCAAGCCATGCAAATAAATAAATAAATATATAAATAAAGTAATAAATGAGCCACCTGCACTTCGAGCTGTGTTTGCAGCTACAACACAAACAAAAGGGGATGGGGTTGTATTTTCCTTAAAATTCTAACAGCTGGAATTATTAAGGACAATCACCCTTTTTTTTTTTAATTTCCCTGGTGAGTCCAAGATGTCGTTACAGTTTGCTGAGGGATTTTACAGAAGAAAAGGAAAAGCCTGAACTTAAAATTAAAGGAGAACTTGGCTCTGATTTCCTGGAGAGTGCCCCCAAACACAGCCTGCACAGGGAGAGGGGGTGGAGAGCGGACAGGATCTGCTTTTACGCAGTTGGAATTTTCCAACGTTTTCCAGCTCACAACGCTCAAGAAATAGACAAAAAATACACCCATAACATGGCAATAATTTTCCATTTCCACCTGGAATCAAACATTCCCACCTTATCATCCAGCTGCCTGTAGAGGCTGGCAATCTCCTCGTCGTATTTCTGCTTCTCCTCTGCGGAGATGCTGGCGACCACGGGGGCGATGTTATCAATGATCGGGGTGTTGTCACAAGGCTCCAGGTTCTTCTGGTCCTTGGCACTGATCTGCTCCTCCTCGGGCACAGCTTCTCCTGCAGGGACACAGCTCGTCACAATCCCAAACCCATGGATACTTCAGGATGGTCCCTGAGGGACTCAGGGGAGCAAGGAAGGGCTTTGTGCCACTTCCAGGGGTGCGAATGACATGGAAAAGGTGTGGGAAGGTGGCCGCCCTCCTGAGGGCGATGATCCCATGGAAATGCAAACTCCACGGACTCCGTGACCTCGGAGGTCTTCCCCAACCTTAATGATCCCGTAAAAACCAGCAGCAGGCTGAACACTACAAGCACGGAGCTCCTGGCTCTCCCTTCACTCCCAGGATTAGCTCCATGGATTAACAGAGGTGCAAGCAAGGAGGGAAACCTCTCAAATTCCACCCTAAAATCTGCTGGCATTTAAATGTCTCCTCCTCTCGGGATTTCCAGCTCCAGGATGGACCAGGAGGGCACCGGGACAGCCGTGTTTAAACAATATTCACCTTCTGCCTTGCAAATCCAAGCACAAACACCAACTTCCAGGGGTTGCCTGTGCACAGCAGACACAAATTTCCTTCAAAATCCCTGTCCCCAGGGAATATTTCCTTCGGGAACAGCGCTGGGTTACAATTAAAGGCTCAGTGATGAGGGATGGGCAAGCTGCTCATGCCAGAAATTAAATCCACCCTCCCCAGAGGCTGGGGAGAGGCTCTGGGAGCCCCTGGATGCTGCTCACATTGCTCAGGGGGTGGGAAGGTCACACCAGCCCCGATCCACAAACAGATTTTTTTTCCTTTTCCAGGAAAAACTCCAATATTTCAGCCCCTGAAAGCTTTACCAGCCTTTCCTCTTGCCAATTTATCTCACTGGCAGGGGAACAGGTCAACAGGACCAATATATCAAACCCCAGAAAGGCTGAGTGAGGCCCCAGAGCAAAACAAAAAGGGCAGGAAAAAGCACAACCAACTAAGCAGATGATTTTTTTTTCCCAGCTTAAAGCATGAAAAAGTGGAATTTGAAATCAAGCGGCATCACTTCTATCAAGGTGCCTCACTCCAGATATTTTCTGCCCTATTTCTGAAGGGTTTATGGTATTTTATATTATTAATGAGGGACATGTGAATTGATTTTTGGCTGTTGGATTTCACTGGAGCAGAGAAGGAAAGGTGGGTTTGGTCAGAATGTGGGGCCCTGTACACAAAACAACATTCCTCAGGCTGTGGAGAATCCACCAGGAGCTTCCCAAAAGGAACGTTTAATTTCTCATTCATTGGATGAGAACCTCCTGCCTGTAAAACACAGAAAAATTGGGCACCTGGAAGCTGAAATCCTCAGGGAGAACTGAGCTCACCCATTTCCTGCTGCCCTTTTCTTTTGCAGGATCAATCCTTAATTCCTGGAATAAGCTGTACCAGTGGAATGTGATCCAAGATGTGACTGCTGTGGCAGTTCCCTTTGTAAAAAGCCTCCATCCTTGCAGAGGATGGGATTGCAGAAGCTCAGACGAGAAATCAATAATCTTTGGAATGCATTGCTGGGTAACACTGACGGAACAGCAGCACCGAGGGAGGGGGATATTTAAACAAAAGGATCCATCCAGGCTTTCGTAAAAAAAAAATAAATAAAAAAAAATGGGAAGGAAATTCCTCAAGAATGGGCAGGAAATGGAAGTGGCCACACGTGGCAAACACGGGCAGAAGGAGGGAGAACAGAGCAGGTCACAAATCCACATCCCAGCAGCGTCTCCATAGCAATGGGGCTGTGCTGACAAGGAAAAATTCCCTGTGCCTGAGTCTCCAGAGAAAGGCACAGTCAGGAGGTGACAGCTCCTCCGGAAGGCAAGGGAACAGCACGGGGAGCTGGGGCAGGGAACGCACCCAGAGCGAGCCGGGATTATCCTGCCAGGCCTGCACCGCGCTGGGAGAAACCAGAGCTGGCCCCGCAACACCGACTGAGACTCATCATTAAATCACAGCTTGTTCTTGGTTCGGGCTCTTCTCCAGACACATCCACACACAGAGCCTGGAGGACACGGAACTCAGAGAACTAAAATGACTCCAAAGCTGCATTCTTGGGGATTTGTTGGAGTTTCAAGCTGCAAGGGTTGGTTTCTTTGGATTGGGGTTTTTTTTTTTGTGTTGTTGGTTTGGAGGTTGGGGGTTGATTTTTTTAAATCTCAAATAAAGAATTCAAACGGAGGATAGGTTGCTAAAATTGTCAGCATTCCAGAATAAATTAAATTTTTATAATTTGTATTTCAATAAAAATTCTTTCATTTGTGTGTATCCATATTCTGCCTCCTGTACCATCCAACAGCTCATGTTACGACCTACCCTGAACAGCAATTTTTTATGTTTCTAAACAGAAAATTGGCTGTTCTCAACAAGAATTTCATCTAGAAGCCACAGGAGCAGACAAATGGTGGTTCTCCTAATCAGATGCCAGTCCCTGTCATTGCACTAAAGGACTGATTATTCTAATGTAAAATTCAATTATAAAAAACCCCCAAACCCAAGGTCCAATTACCTTAAAGCACAATGATTCTCATGCCTGAGGAGCAGAGTTATTTTTTTAAAAAAACCCCAAATATAATGACATTTTTCCTTTTCCTTATTGCTGTCATTAACAATATTAAAATTAGTGATGCCTCCTGTGTTCTATACGCCTGAAATCACACTGATTTTGGCATTTTCACTGGTTCCTCCTGTAAATGGCTGCTGGTTTGCCTGGTTTTTGCTTTTTCACCTCTCATTATTATTATGAAGTGTGAGTTATAACTGAATGTGAGCCTAGAACTGGTGATTAGACACAATTAATTAGAATTGTCATTATTCTAATTTTATTGTGATTTTTATTGTGATTATTCTAATTTTTTAAGGATTTAAACACACGCGACTTAAAACCACGACACGGACCCAGCCCAGCTCCCAATTTTTGGCACCTACCATTCCTCCACCTGTTCAGCTCCAGCTCCAGGTGCTGGATAACATTCTTTAAACTCTTGTTTTTGTCCTTCTCCTTCTCATACTTCTTCTTCCACTCCTCTGCTGTCAGCTCCAGGTTCACAGACACCGTGTTCTTGATGGTCTTGGCCCTGCACCACAAAACCCAGGTCAGCTGCTCTGGGATCTTTATCCCAGTGCAGCAGCAGGGATTGGGAATTTTTCCATGATACAGAGGGAAATTAACAGAGAAATTGTGGATTCCCCATCCCTGGAAGTGTCCAAGGCCAGGTTGGATGGGAGGGAGGGAAGGGAAGGTTTTGGGAAGGGAATGGAGGGAGGGAGGGAGGGAGGAAGGAGGAAGGGAAGGAAGGAGGGAAGGAGGGAAGGAAGGAGGGAGGGA
>VZTF01008186.1:6807-24045 GCA_013397755.1 Cnemophilus loriae | reverse complement strand
AGGAAGGAAGGAAGGAAGGGAGGAAGGGAGGAAGGGAGGAAGAGTCTGAACTCCTGGCAGAGCCTCTGGAGCCAGGCTCAGGAGTTCCTGCCTCCTTAGGCGAAAATATCCCGAATTTCAAGCCTCCTAACAGCCACCACCACTTTATTCTTGTGAAAGTGCTCAGCCCCAGCCAAACCCAAACAATTGTGCCAGGAAATGCAGAACAAGCAGAAAACAATGCCCAGCACCTACTGCAGCAAATCCACACTGAAAAAGGGAAACCAAACCAATCACTTTGAATTAAGAAAGCCTCAGATCTCTGCCCTTCACTGCTCAGACACTGAGTCCCTTCAAATGCGTCCAGTGTTGTTGAGTAAAGCAGAGGAGAAGGAAAAGAATAACAGGATTTATTAAGAAACAGAATTTATTTTAAAAAACCTCCCAGCAGTTTCTAAAGCTCCAGTGATCTGCACACTGTGGCAAGCAGGACTTTTACCTTAAAAATGTTTTTAAAATAACCCTGTGCTTTTAAAACAATTCCTCACGGTCAGGGTTTACACCTGTCTCTGCTAAAAGCACAGCTCAAGTTTCCACTCATTTAACTGCACCAGAGGAAAAAAAAAACCCACCACACCAGGAAGTTTATCCTGATGATGGATGAAGCCCTTACTGACAACTAAAATGAAAAATGAGATAAAAACACAAGAAAAGATGGAGTGGAAAGAGAAAAAGCTGATTCACTACTACCAGAGGAGCACTTGTCCAATTCGATTGGTACAAGAGCTCCTCTGAAGATGGATTTTATTCCTGGCATTTATTTTAATGGTGACATAATTCTTTCTTTTCCCAGGACAAATGGAGGAATCAGCAATCAGCCGTGACTCATGGACCTTCCCTTTAGTGCTCTTCAGGTCCTCAGTCGTGTCACATCAGAAAAATGAGACACAACAACCCAAGAGCCTGGAAAAGAATCCCCACCAGGCAGCACCATTCCCACCCAAAATCCTGACAGAGAACGTTGTGCATGGATAATCCATGGGCTGCTCTGCAAGGACCACCAGTCCTCCCAGAGAAATACAAATTATTTCCTTCCTGACAAATCAGTGCTGTGCACGAGGAACTCCTGTTCCACCTTCAACCCCAACCAAGCTCACAAATATTTCCCTGTTTTCCCAGTCTTTGCACTGCCATCCTCAGAGAGGATCACCTTCAAAATGTTCCTCCTCCTCCTCCTAGGAAAGCGTTCAATGTTTAGCCAGGATGTGCAGAGTCAGCTGGAAAACTGCTTTGCCCCATAAAGAAAGGCAAATTTTACTGATTACTGGAAAGAGGAATGAAACCAGGAGGAATGTGAACTGAAATTGAACGTGGAGTTGAGAGCTGTCCATGGTCTTTATTTAATCCCTGCATCTCAGTGCCTGTGTTTGCCCAACAAGTGATCTGGGCAGCAGAAGTTTGGATCTCGAACAGCTCAAACTCGTGTTCAGCTCACAATGGGGAAATAAAACTACAGAGCAGCTCTTCAGCCTGATTTTGTTCATGGCCACTGCCTCCTTTTGCAGTCCAGAAACTCCATGTGGTGGAAAGCAACCCAATTTTAAACAAAGACAAAGGTATTGTATCCTCCAAACTGTTCCATTCTCTTTCAAACAATCCCAACTTGCCAGTATTTTTCCTTCCTGCTACTACACAAACCAACCAAAATGAGCCATTTTCCGAAGGATCCGAGTTCTCCTCAATTACCACAAAAGCAGTAATTACATGATGAGCCTGACCTCTTTCTGCAGACCTTCCCAACGCATTTCATATCGCTCTTGTCAATAAACACACATGGGAGAGACATTTTCTGTCTGGGTCCTTCCACACTTCTTGTTCCTAAATTGTCCAGATCCTCAAACATCAGGTCCGTGAGCTACCATGGCAATCTCTCAAAGCTGTCAGTATTACACAGTCCACACTCTTTAATTTTTCTAATGGTTTAAAGATATGTTTACAACCATAACAATGATCCCCGAGGTGGAAATCAAGGAGCAGACACCACTTAAAAGCATCAAGAGCAGCGTCAGATAAAGCAAAACTGAATTTTTTCCCACAGAAAACTGCCCAGTGCCTTTCTCCTCCTCATAAAATTTCAAGGAATTAAGATAACGCTTTGTACTTCCTGCAGGAAAATCAACCAGGGCTCCCAAGCAGAGCAGCTTGGCCATATTAACATTAACGTTAACATTAACATTAACGTTAATGTTAACGTTAACACTGATTTTCCTGGTGCCACTGGGAATGAAGAGACAGCTCCTCAAAGTTCTCCAGTTTTTGAACAACTCCAAAAACCACAAGCTCTGGATTTTAAAGGCCTGGAGGAGCCCCAGGGATGCACCCAGGCTGATCCCAGTGGGACTCACCGCTGGCCAAACATCAGGGTGGACTTGGTCTCTGCCTCGTTGAACACGGAGGGGGAGCAGCAGATGACGATGGTGGTCCTGCAGTTCCCACCCAGGGAATCCTGGAGGATCCGGGTCATTTTGCTGTCTCGGTAGGGAACGTGGGTTTTCTAATCCAGACACAAGGAACAGACAAGAACAATTCTTTTTAAACGGTGTAGTAAGAGGGAACACGAGCCCACGATGACAGGAGTGATGATCTGAAGCACACAGTGGTTCTGATTTGATAACCACTGCAGTGACACCACAGAGAATTCATTCCTTATCTCAGGCATAAGAGCCAAAGTGTCACTGGTTTGTGGCTGGCCAGCCAGTATTTTCTCCCTTCAGAATGGAAACTGAGCTCCTTTTTCTCCTGTGGATGGCAAAGAAACTGAGAACTAAAAGCCCCTCGCCGCCCCCACGGACAGGATTACTTACAGTTCCCTCTGCCAAGGCCGAGATCACGTTGCCCAGAGCAGACAAAGACTTATTGATATTTTTAGCTTCATCCAGAACAGCCCCCTCTGCTCCGGTTTTGCTGACCTGCCAAAGACAGCAGGCAAGAGTCAGGCTCTGCTGGCAGCACACGAAGCTCCAGCCCCGCAGAGCTGAGCCTAAAGATGCTCCTGGAGGAGCAAAACCCAGCTTAGCTCAGCATGGACGAGGAGAATTTCAGATCAACTTTTCTGTCAGTGCACAGCTGTAATAATTCCGCTTTTCTCCCACTCCAAGGGCAAGCTGTCCCTGATTTTGTTCAGGGACAAGTCTGTGCCCACCTGAGGACATTTGGGAACCACTTCCAAGGCCGAGCCGTCCACACAGACAGGGAGCACCGCAGGCATTCTCTCCAAAATGAGCATCTTGGATTTGTATTTTGCTTGAGTGGACCAAAAATATCAGGGCAGGTTTTGTTCGTGGCCACTGCCTCCTTTTGCAGGCCAAAAATGACACGTGGTGGAAAACAACCCATTTTCACACCAACACAAATGTGTCCTACAAAGTGGTAAATTCTATTTTGCACCGTCCTGACTTGCTGGTATTTTTTCCTTTCTGCTGCTACACAAATAAAACAAGCAGTTTTCCAAAGTATCCAGATGCAGGATAAAGCCATCTATTTTTCTCTACATTAAAATTATCTGTACTTTCACCTAAAAATGCCCCATGACATGAAAGACAAGCAGCTGTGTCTTTTAAGAAGACAACCAACCCAGGAAACCCCAATTTCAGGTTTTCTGTACCATGTCCAGGCATAATGAGCCACAAAAGTTGATTTTTCAGAGGGGAGGAGTGCCTGTCCAGGCCCTCATTTTGTAAACATGCTAAAGAGCTTTTAATTTAACATCTCTATGCAATCATAGACATTAACATGATTAATTACTCTGACAAATCACTTCTGCATTGTATCCACGGGTTATCAATTAACGTGTCCCAGTGAGCAACTCAAAATCCCAATAAAGCTGATTTTGAGCACTCCAGAAGGCATCAGAATGAGAACTGGGAAACATTTTTGCATTGCAGCACTGTTCTAAAGCATTACTCTTTAAGTAAATAGATAAAAGTCATTTTCTGGGGTTTATTTTTCTACATTGTAAAGCAGCAATAGTCACCACAATCAAGATTCAGGGAGCTTCGAGTAGATTCAAAACCTGCTTTAACTGCTGGTATTTCATTCATTAATTATGTGAAATAATTACAAAAAACCTAGAAACAGGACATGACAATATAAGCAAGTTAAAATATCTAATTTGATAAATTATATTAAAATTACATTCCTTTTTCCAGCTACACAGATCTAAACGTAAAGGTACATAAAAATACACTGGTTCAACTCACTCCGTTATGAACACAGATTTTGGGGGGTTGCCTTCAAAAAAATTAAAAATTCAATTTAAAAAAATTTAATTTTTTTTTTAAAAATTAAAATAACCATATTAATGATAATCTAAGGTATGAGCTCTGTGAAACCTCTCCGAGACACCCTTGTCCTCAGTGTGGGATCCCAGTGGGAGCAGTCCAGGAAAAAGGAGAATTTACCTTCTCACTGCCAGCCAAGTCCACCAGGTAAAGCTTCCCACTGAGTTTCTTCTCCGTCTCCACGTTCTCCTGCTTGATGTTGATGAGGAAGATGCTGTGGCTCCTCGAGCTGTGCTCATTCATATCTGCAAGCACAGGTCAGAAATTCGCTTTAAACGCCTTTAAAACCTGCCAAGGAATTCCATCCCATCCCAGCCGGCCCCTGGCTACCAAATTTCCAAATTCCAGAGAACCCAGGAAGGTCTCGGTGTAACTCTGGGAGGGGATCTCACATTTAGCAGGAGTTTTCATCCAAACCACGCTATTAAATGAAATTTCACAGTGATTTTTGTCGCTTATGTAGGTAAGAATCCCCCTTTGCCCGGGTCACAGGTAAAACACAGCCACAGTTTCAGCTTCCACCTATTTGAAGTTTGATTGTAACCATGTTATGCTGCAATTTCATAAAGTAGCAAAAAGAAAATATTAAGAGTGAGGAAACCATTTTCTCTGTTACCGTAAACCCACCTCTACCTTCCCCTAATTCCCATCAACGTTCATATTTATCTGAATTCCTTTTATCTCCAAACTCAGGTTTGGTTATTTTTTCCCAGTTTGCTCCTTGCCATTTCAGCCCAGTAAAATACATTTGTCAAAACTTCTCTGTGTGCACCAAAGGCAACAGGCAAAAGGTGCATTTGGGTATTTTTATGTTCAGGAAAATAGCAGGAATGGCAGGAGGAAATGTAACTCAGAATAAATCTCTATCAGTATGATGGTAAAGAAAAAAAGCAATATAGTATTTACCAAAGCAAGGAGGCAGAGAGAAGAGAGAGGAGTTACCCACAGCATCAAAAGAAATCAAATTAAACTAAAATTAAAAATAGAAACACAAAAAAACCCCAAATATACCCAAAATACCACCCCACCACCGAGAATTATAAACTGAGGTTCTGCCAAATCCACTGCTTGGATCAGGGACGTTTTCCAGCGTAAACTGGGGAAGAGGCCCTTTTATCCCCGTTCATGCAACACAACACCAACAAGTCTGGGTTATTCTGGGGTTTAATTCCTGAGATTTGTTTGCTCTGCCATCCCTGGAAGCCAGGCCAAGTCTGTGCTCTGCTGGGATAAACAGGCGGAGGTTGAAAATGGCCCCGCGCTCTCTGGCTGCTGTCTGAGCAGGGAATTGCAGCCCGAAGGAAAATGTAAGTCCATCATTTCAGCTCTTTATAATTCCCAAATATCTCCACCCTGAGCCCCAACCCCTGCTGTGATGTTTTATGCAGCAATTCCATTTCATGCCAGGCCTTAAATCCCGAGGTCAGAGCTCAAAGTCAACGGAGCTTCTGTGCAAGAGTGCAGTCAATTAATTAATAAGTGCCATAATTTCAGCAGCATTAAATCGTTCACAAAGCAACTCCGAGTCCTTGAGGGATCAATAAATGCCCTGGAAGCACACGCAGCCCCTGTGGAGAGAATTCCAGAGAATTCCAGGGACACTCACTCGTCACGGCCACGTGCCGGTTGGCCTTCCCTTCGTCGATGACATCCAGAACTTCCTCAGGACTGGACACAAATCTTTCTGTACAGCCCTGGGGACAGAAAAGCGGCAATCAGGGATGTTCAGGGACGAGGAGCATTTAGCGCTAATGAACGAAATAATGAGGAGAGCCATCAACACCCGCAGGATCGTTAGCGAGGCGATGGACCCGAACCCGCCTCGGGGGGGCTTTCAGGGGAAACCTGGGAGCCAATTTTTTTCCACAGGATTGAAGACTCAGTGCAATCCAAACACACAGCGCGACATTTTCCACAGAAATCGTGGAATGATGCAACGTAAATTCCTAATTTGGGTTGGATTTCATACCCAAGTTAATTTTTTCCCCCTCAAACTCCAAGACAAAATGCAAATTCTGTCTTGATGCAATAACACTGAATACATTATTTTATCAATTTCTTTTTGCTCCTCAGGTTGAGAATAAACAGAAAAATATTTTATATATATTATTTAGGCTCACATATGTTCATATCAAGCATATTGCATTAAAGTGAGGGCCCAGAAAGTCATAAAAATTAATTCCTAACCCAACCAATCTGTTCTGAACTGTTGCGAGATTACAGCAAAATATTACAGAACAAAATTCCTCAAGTTGTTCTCTTTCATATCTGACATGAAAGGGGAATATGAATACTTAAAATTTAACAGCATCCTAACAAAATGGCAATGTTCAAAGTCAGGAAAATAAAACAAACATGATTCAAGCCCATTAATATTTCAGGAAACTTGTTTAAACCCAGGAACCAATACAACCTGAACACTCAAGGCTTCAAACAGAGGTTGAATTATTTCAGCAAACACGCCAGATGCAAATGGAAACGTGTAAATAAATGCATGTGTGGGAAAGAATGAAAAGATGAGGATTAAATTCTTCTTTTACCTTAACATAGGGGACTCTGTTTTTATCTTCGTGTACAGCGAGGTTTGTCTTTGACACTGGAGAAAGACGTGGAGATCATTAGGAATATTCCAGGGATGATAAATAAAGCGTCAGCTCCAGGCATGACAGACACATTTTGGGGATGGAAATTTGTAATTGAGATCTGCAGTCACTCCCCGCTCTTCATGAACCTCCAATATTTCTGACACATAGAAGTTGTTTACTTCTCTGTCAAGCTTGTATTTGTTTACTTAAAATCAACTTTGGGGCACCAAAGCTTTTGTTTATTGCTTGGGTGAATCAGATAAACCCAGACTAAGCTGGGTTTTGGCAAAGCAGAGGAGACAGGAGAGCAGCCTGGAATTCAGAAGAGCTCAGTGCCACATTTACAGACATTCCCACATTTACAGACATTTCCACATTTACAGACATCTCTACATTTCCAGGCATTCCCACATTTCCAGACACTTCTATCCTCACACTGATTAACAAATCCACCTTCATTAACACACAACATGCAGAAGTAGAGACGTGAACTGTGCGAGAAGCAGATCCTCCCCACCAAACTGCCTGCCGGAAGCAGGGGATAATTCCAAAACACTCCCTGCATTTTTAAATCAGTTTTCCTTGAAGAACACCCATGGCCAAGGAGGCCCAGCCCTGCCCTGCAGGCTGTGAAATCCTCACCGCTCTGTGATTCATAACAAAGCTCGTGCTCTGCAGAGGCAGGTGCACGGGAGACAGATCAGATGATTGAAACTGCAAAATTCTCCAGTTTAAATTTAATCCCCTCCCAGATTAAGTCACTGTTTCCCCTCAGGCCTTGGTTCACAGCTCTGTGTGAAGCCAAGGCACTCAGTCACGTAAGAAACACAGAACTTACCATCAAGGAGGTCCCTTATTTTGTCCAAATATATCTCAAAGTAGGAAACCTAATTAAATAATCACAAACATCACACGTTCAAACGTTGCTGGTTTAATGTCTTGCTGTCTCTGTGTTTCCATCCCTGTCAAAGCACCAAACTAAAAATAAAACCCCACCTCCCACACAGTTTGAATTCCATCTTTCATGGGAACACATTTGTATCTTGAATGATTTACAAGCCATTGATCTTCCTCCGTTTATCAATGATTCATCACGAAAGTACACCAAAAAAAACCTGCAGGCAAACCTTATCTTCTTTTTTTTTATTGTAACGTAGGCAAAATTGACAAAAATATTGAACGGAATCAAACCAACCCAGCTCCTGCCATATCAGTGCAGCTGCATCACGAGAAGGGTCAGGTTTAAGGACTATAAAAGATTGTACATTGATTTTCACCCCCACCAAAAGCAGAGAGCACCTTTACCACGCAATTTCCAGAAGCCTCAGCAATATATATTAAATTAAAATTTAAATGAAGCACTTGTGACGGTTCTGCCTTGAATCAAATCCAGAGAAGAAAATGAAAATGAGCTTTGCTTCAACAAAGAGAGACAACTCTCCTCAGAAAAAAAATAAAGCAGGAGAATGATTGAATGAATGAGTTTCTTAATAAAAGGGTATTTGACTCACAGAAGCAAACAGAACTATGTGAGGGGAGTAGGGCCTAACCCTTCCCTAATTAAGGTTTATCCAGATTATTTAGCTGGAATACCACGTGGCTACATTCCAGGTATCAATAAACTCCTGGTATTTGGTAAAATCTCATTTTCTCTCATCTGAAAAATAATGTCTGGGGTTTTTATGAGGATGAGTTGATCTTTTAATGTAACAACTGCTGTTAAATACAGATCTATTTTGCTTTTGTGCCTTTATTTCCCCATTTAAAGCCCTCCTCTGGAATCCAGCTGATTCCAACAGCCCAGTTAGGCCAGACTTAATATTTCACATTGAAAACCAACACACAGAGGAGAGACCAAATTCTAAATGGATCCCTATTAGAGAGAGAGAGGAAAAAAAAGCCATTAATTTTCAGTGCTGGCTCGGTTATTAGAAGAGTGTGACAGTTTGGTTAAACCCTGTCTGCTGCTGACAGAACGTTTCTCTCCCTGACAGCTCCTGGTACAACCACTCCCTGCTACTCAGGCAGCTTCTCTGGGAGAGATTCATCAGCTCTGGTGGGGAACCGTCAGAACAATTCCGTGATTTCCGACCTGACAGGCCAGGAATTTCCTACATTTTGGGGTCCCCATCTGTTGGTACCCAAGGGATGTCGTGTGGAATTGCAGCAGCCACGGGGAAGCTTCCCAGAGGAGGGGAGGGAATCAGTGTGGAAGTTCAGAGGGGTCTCTCCATATTTTACAATCCAAGGTCTCTGAAAAGTATTTCACGGTTTATTTGTGATATTTTTTCTGTCTGTACCTCACCGCTGAGAAGGTTCCCAATACACGACCGAGCCCTCCCAGAAGTTGGTTCAGAGGTACGAGATGCTTAAAAGAAATACACAAATATTCCCCCAGGAGCACTTCAAAGGATTTAATGCAAATAGCACTAAAAAGTCACTTTTCTCTAACTTTTAGGCACAAAAAGGACAGAGAGCTCCACTCTCAGCGAGGATCAGGAGAAGGGACAGCATCTTCACATCTCCCTGCGCTCAGCCACTCAAGTATTTAGGTCTGGTTTTGTTTTGGGGCAGGGATGACACAGGGAGCTCCTTTTCCCTGCAGTCCATGGCAATTTTACTGATGTCTGCTTGGAAGGAAGCTGCAGCCTGACCCCGGCTCTGCCAGATGGACCAGAGCCCCCCACGGCTGAGGACTCCCCAGGACACCGGATGGACAGTGGGAATTAAAGGTCACTCCCAAGCATTTGGGAGATCACATGGCTGGGATCGAGGAAGGGACATTAAAAACATGGCAGCTGTTCCAATGGAGCCTTGGACCACCATCAGAAGGAGCCCGTGCACCAGGAATTCAAAAATCCCTTCTAAACATCCCTCCCTGGATTGCCCAATCTTTCCCCACTTCCAACCCCACATCCTTGAGATAGGATGCCAGTATTTTCCCAAAAGTCCCGCAGCTCCATGGTGTTTCTGGTCAGAACCAGTGGGGTCCAATCTCAGGAGGAGCTGCAGTTACATCAACATTTGGCTGCCCCAAAGGGTGCTTCCAGCAAACCTGAGCCGGACACACGCTCCACAAAAAAATCCCCGTAGTGGTATGAGGTGATTTCTAGGAAGCATCCTCAGCCATAAATATTGGATTTTGAGTTGGAAAAGGGATGGAGGGAAAAAAAAAAAAAAAAGCAAAACAACCCTCAGAACATTCCAAGGCAGCTTTCCCATGGACCTCCTTCCACCCGAGCCGTTACGCAACGCGTCACTCCACGTTTACCTTGATGTGGAACTCCAGGTTCTCGTCCATGGAGTAGATGTGATCGAAGATGTCGTGCGCGATTCTGGGGATGATTCCCATGAGCTGAGGGTCGTGCAGTTTCCCCTGCGGACACGAAACCCAGCGGTAACTCGGGAATCCTTCCTCAGGGAGAAGGCAGGAGGGAGATTTACCCAAACTTCCCTCTTCCAGAGGGTCCCTGTGAATATTTGTTGCTCTGGAGGGGGTTAACTCGATGTTAGTGCTCAGAAGAGGTGGCAGGACCAACTCCACACGTTGGAATTGCCCATGGAGCATCCCTTTGTCCTGTCAGCTCCTTTCCACTGTCCCCCTGTGACTGACAAACACAACAAACATCCAGCTCCCAGCCTGACTCTCCCTGTTCAACCAGGATTTTGGGAATTTGTCAGCGACGAGAAGCATTCGAACATCCCGTTCCTCCTTCCTGCCACGCTCGGGGAAGATCTGGGTTATGGGGATTTGAGGATTCCAGTAAAATATTCCGACTGGAGCTCGCTGGGCCTGTTGCCAGGGAACTCAAAAAAAACCTCCTGTTTTCCATATTAATTTGCACAACTGCCTTCCCCTGTTCCTGCAGGAAATGAATATTCACTCATCCCAACGATTTCCCTGCCTTGCCCTTGCTGGAGAAACCGGGCACGTGGGGAGGCAACGCCACGGAAATGGGGACAGAAACCTAAATTTGAGATAAAACCCTTCTCTCACCACAGTTTGAACTGAAATGCTGTTTCTAAATGTTTCATGAAACTGCTTAAATATGCAGTAACAAGTCAGTGGTCGAAGATTCCATCAGAACACGGTGCCTGGAATCTCTGATGCACCTCTGGAATAAATCTTTGTCCGATTAAAAGTGCACAAAAAAGATTCTTACTCCTAACAGAGGTAGGGAATTATTATTATTTTTGAAAAATATAGCAGGGAACCACACAATTCCCAATTGTGTGAGGTCAGATTTGATCTGTAATTGATAAAAGTTATTAAACACCAACAATTTTTTGCAAAATAGAAGAAAATCACACACACGTGGTGTTTTATTATTATGTGTATCTGTAAATGACTAGTGGGTCACATTGACCTGTTTTCCCGCTTTTTCAGCCTTTATTAGCATCCTTAAATATAGTCTGAAATATAGATTTATATATATATAATCATACATTATGTATAAATATATTATATTAATATGCAATTATCTATTATAATAGATAATAAATAATAATATAATATAAATAAGATACGATAGATAAAAATTTTGGGCTAAAATATAAATTTTAGCCACTGCCTCATTTACCCAGAGCTGGTGGAATGACAGTGAATTTCCCAGCAGCAGCCAGGGATGAAGGCAGCTCCACACAAAGACCTGACACCCCCTCTCCCTCCACCCCACAGCCTGTGCTTAAAGCACTTATTGGGTTCCTGCCCCTGAATTACAGAAACATCTTGAGGGGCAAAAAAAAAAAAAAGGGATAAATCAGTTCCATTGCTGCCAGCTTTCTCTTTAAAGCAGCACTCAGCTGGAGCTAAACTGGGAATATTTTATTTATATTATACAAAACCCAGCACCTCCTGCAGCAGTTAAACCCTACACCACACCCAGCATCTTCTTCAGCTGCTCCAAAACTAAAAAGTCCTTCCCGTGCAAGGCACCATTTTATTTCAGACTGTGAGAATGGAAAAAAAAGGTGATTAAATAAATTAAATCCCTGGCGAAGGGGAAAACTGAATATACAAACACCCCCCAAGACTTTGTTCTCCCTTGCTCCACCACACGGGGACTGCAGCCTCATTTCCACGCTCTCCATCCCTTCTCCCTGAAGAAATCCTGGAAAATCTCACTGGAACCAACTGCCTGCCCTGTGTTACTGCTCAGGGAGTTTTCCCCAAGAGGGGAAAGGAGCTTTTCCTAAACTGGGATAAACAGGGATTTGCTGGGATTCCTTCAGGGCGCACAAACCCAGCCCAAAGCACAGCAGAACACGGAATTCCTAAGGCAGCCACAAACCCAGGAATGCTCCAGCCTGGACCATCCCTTCCCTGGAATGGTTTTGGTGGAGCTGGATTTTCCCTCAGCCAGAGGAACCTTTGGATTCCCAGCTGGCAGCACCAGGTAAACTTCTCCCCTAATAATTTTTAAGAAGTGACAACTTTTAAATGCATTTAATTAAATTTTCTCCCGGGCCCAGCAATCCCCATGGTAATTATGTTTTCCTTTCCACAGCTCCTCTAGCTCAGAGGAGAAATCCAGGTGTAAAACCTGAAGTGTGAGGGACACTCAGCCACAGCTGCCACTGTTGAAATCAGTAGAAATTTCCGTGGGTTTTTATTCAAAAAGAGGGGATGGAAGTGGGAATTTTAATTTATAGAATCCCAGCATGGTTTGGGTTGGAAGGGACCTTAAAGCTCATCCCATTCCGTGGGCAGGGAATCTCCCACTAAAAGAGAGAGGCCATAAAAAGGAAAGGAAGAACGAGGTAAAGGTGGGCTGGAAAGCTGGAATTAAAACCAGAAAGAAACCACAAATATTCTCACGGATTCTGCTGTAACCTCACAGGAAAGGTCTGGAAAACTGTGCTGCTGCTGCCACTGCAGGTGGGAAATTCCCCCAAAGAGTTCTCTGCTCATTAAAGCCTCAGATTTTAATAAAAACATTAATTTCCACAGGTGAAGCGCAACATTTGAGGCCGGGCTGGTTTAATTCAGGATGTTGACATAATAACTCCAATTAATGGCGACCAAGCATTGAAAGCTCTGCTGCGGGGTCAAAGTCCAACAATTTCACTTATGGGCGAAAAAAGAAGTGATTTTTAAAGTTTTATCCTGCTATTCAGGCGGCAAAGAAAGACCTGAGTGTGTCAGAAAGCCTGTCCTGGCTGCCTCATAGCCCCATGTCCTGGTGGAGCTTAACACCAACCCTGTGAAGAATTTCCCATTTCCCATTTCCCACAAAATCCCCCGTAACAGCTTTACCAAGAGGATTTACTATTTCTTCAACTTCGGGCTATTTCTTTTTTCCCCCTTCCACAACACACTTTAGCAACTTTACAAGAGGATGCTAGGCTAAGAGTGGGGATTAAAGCTGAATATTGACTTGATTCCGCTTGGAAACGACAGCTTTTCCTTTGTTAAAGGAGGAAAAGAGCCGTTCTTCCATGGTCATTTCCTTTGCCGCCGCTTGTAATTCCGAATTTAAATTGGCTTTAGGAGATCTTTCCCAGGCCGTGTGGAAGCAGCAGCCCGAGCCCTGCAGCCATTCTGATTTAATTACACCCCGAGCTGGTGGATTCCTCAGGACTGTGCCATCTGTGAGGGCTGAGCCCGTGATTTCCCCCCCTCCCGCCAAGGACAGGCTTAATTAGACATCGCTGATTGCATCCTCCAGGAATGCAGCGACTGTCCCGAGGCCCTGCGGCTCCCCTCGTGCTTTAACCTTCAGGTTTGGTGGCTCACCTGTGGGAATTGCGGAGCAACACCGCGAGGCGATGCCGAACCCAGTAAAACCCGGTTTTAACTTCCAAAGAGCCCGGCTTTGCTGGGCCGAGCTGCTCCAAGACACAGACGCCCAGCTCGCGGAGGAACAGCCTCGTGCAAGGATGAAATCCTTGAATTTCAGCAGGAATATCTAAATATCTTCTACCTGACCCAAAAAAACCCCCACCCCAACCCACAGGAAAAGCCCTCCTCTGTCGCTGGGTGTGGCAGGAAGAGGCACAGGCACAGCATTCCAGCCCCTGGAATTTGCTGGAATTCCGGGCCCTCCTCCATCCACCTGTGCTGCAGAATGCCACAGGGGCATTCCCAGAAATGAGAAAACCAGTAAGCGAGGCAGGAATTCCCATAATCCTGCACTGCCAGGGAGCTCTGCAGACTTTTGTTGCTGCTCTCATCCGTGGATTCCCAAATCCCAGCCTGAATCCTTGAAAATGCAGACATTCCCATAAAGAAAAACCACACCTGATGTGTTTTGCTTGCTGTTTGTTCTAAATAAATTTGTGATTTATTTCAATAAATTTGTGATTTATTTCGATAAATTTGTGATTTATTTCGATAAATTCATGATTTATTTCGATAAATTCGTAATTTGTTAAGATAAATTTGTGACTTATTTAGATAAATTCATGATTTATTTAGATAAATTCATTATTTATTTAGATAAATTTGTGACTTATTTAGATAAATTTGTGACTTATTTAGATAAATTTGTGACTTATTTAGCTACCTGTGGGGTAAAAATCCACACTGAATGAACTGCTAAAGGCAGGAGGAGCTGAACATTCCCAAATCCCCTTTTCCACGTTCCCCCCAGCTCAGAGCTCCAGAGATCTGCCTTGCCCAGGTAACTGGCACATGGAATTTCACTCCTTCCCAACAAACTGATTTAATTGAACCCTGTACCTCCATAGTGTGTGTTTTTCCTGATGAGGTCTGTCCATAAGCAAAGATTGTGCCGTTGTAGCCTTCCAGAACATCTGCAAGAAGAAGGAAAACAATGAAAACTCTTTAATGACATCCTCAAGCCGAATAATCAGCATTTTTTAAGTCTTTACAGTGAATTAGGAGGTGGTTTGTGCAATAAAAAATGGGAAAAATACGAGATATCGAGCTAATTTTAGGCCAAAAAAAAAAAAAAACACAATAAAATCTAAATGAGAGAATTTCAGGATTATTGGCATCTCTCTCCCTTTCCTGGGAGAAAAATATCTCTGGGCATCAGATATCATCCAATATATCTGTGGAACAGGGGAAAGAAAAAGCTGAACTGCATTTAAAACCATCAGGCACCCTGGAGAAAATCAAACAAATTCACAGATATCCCCTATTATAAACTTCACATTCTATGTTCTACTCCTGTATCACAGTTCACGGCCTCATTAATTTCCAAGCTCGTCTGCAAAGCAAGAAGAAAGTCAAATGAACAGGAATTTGAAAATCGGCTTCTCTCAGGGCAGAATGAATAATTTGATATTGGGTTCAGATAGCAAAATATTGACTTTGCCCACTTCCAGCAATGTGGGAGGGCTGTAAATTGTATTTGTGTTGTTTCCCATCCTCTGGATCTCAATTAATACAGGTTTCCAGGCAAAAAAATTAAATTAATTAAATGATATAATCTAATCTATATTATATAAAATCAGATCCATTAAATTGCATTGTGTTATATATTAATTAAATTATATTATTTACATAAATCCACAAATAATCTCCTTATTTGCACCTCCATGTAGGTGCTCCAGACAGGAAGGAAGATTAAATAAAATACATCAGAAAAATATTTTAAAAAATCTGGAACTGAGAGAGAATGACAAAGTTAGAGGCCATAATTACTGCCCTTCTGGAATTAACATTTTGAACTAATTTAGCACCCTCAGCTGCTCACAAAAACACAGACACTGCTTATCCTTGCTTTACGGAAACAAAGTTTAAAATAATTGACTGTAAATAACATTTGAATGGATAACAAATCCAGTTGTAGTGTTCCACAAGAGGTCATTACTGATATTTCATCTTCCTGCCAAATTTGGTTAAATTGTTTAAAAAAATTGCTTGAATTAAAAACAAAAAAGGAAAAAAAAAAAGAGGAAAAAAAAAGCGAGGGGAAAAGCGGGAAAAAAGGGAGGNAAAAAGAGTAAAAAAAGGGGGAAAAAGGGGATAAAAAGGAGTGGAAAAAAAGAGGAAAAAAAAGGGGGGGGGAAGGAGGGAAAAATGGGAGAAAAGTGGGGAAAAAAGGGAGGAAAAAGGAGAAAAAAAAGGGGAAAAAAGAGTTATTATCTCCAGGTGAATGCAAGGTACCAACTGAGCTCATAGCCAAGGGGGAAAATAACCTGATTAATCAACTGTTATGTAAGAAAATTGCTGAGAATTTGCATCAATATTTGCATTTTGCTGGAGGAAGCAGAGCTAAGTAATTCACCTTCCCAATTAGCAAAAAAACACCTTATCCTATTAAAAAAAAAAAAAAAATAGCCCTCTGCATCACCTGCGGTGAAAACAAGTCAGAGGTCTCAGCACTGAGGTTATTTTTGTTGGAAGATTTTCCACCTTTAGTCATTTACAGACCATCTGTGCACTGAACCCGGAGAGAAACAGCCCCAGACAAAAAACCTGCATGAAATTCCAGGGGGAGGGGGGAAAAATAAATCAGATTAACAAAGGGACTGAACCAAGATCAGGTGGGATTTTTACCTAATCCCTGGAAAAAAAAAAAAAAAATCCGTGTGTTTTTCTCAATTCCTGGCCCAACTCTCCCCACCGAGATTCCCAGTTTTTCCCCAAAAATCCTCCTCTGCTGCCTTTTTTCCCCTGAGGGTGGACACCACAAACACATTCCCACGGCCACATTCTCAGCCCTGTATTTCTCTTTTTCACCCCCAAACTCCCCGGTTCTACAATTCAGCATTTGAAGCCCGTATTTGTAACCAGGAAAGTCACTCAGCTCCCAAGTGAGAGCAACCAAAACCACCCAAAAAAGCCATTTAAAGCCATTTAAAGCCATTTTCTCCTCCTCCCACGCCACACAAATGTGCACTGAGGGGCTCCGGTGCTCCCAGACCTTCCCCTCTCCGTGGAATTGGAGGAAAAATGCAAAATCCAGGCACACACGTCCACCTGGGTGGATTCAGGAGATAAAAACCTGAGTTTTTTGGCAACAGAGAGCGATGGGAAGCAAAGAAGAAGCGGTGGCAATCACACCCCTCGCAGATTTGGGGATATTTGGGAGTTTTGGTTAAAAAGAAGAATTCCACACATGTTTCCGAACTGTGGCACCCCTGCCCTTGGCAGTCCCCCCCTCCTCCTCCTCCCAAAAACTCCCTGTTTCCCACGTCAGGAATGTGGAACGCTTGGGCAGGGCTGGAGCTGTTTGCTCAAACTTAATCCCGGGCCTTGATTAGTAAAAAAAAAAACCAAAAAAACCCTCGTTTGGCTCATCCTGCTCGTCCCTATAGTTATTCCAAGCGTTGTTCCAGGGCCTGAGGGGCCTGCTGGCATTTCCTGGGGTGGCAGGAATCACGGTGGAGCCGTCAGCCACTCCAGGGGGGTGCAGTGAAAT
>VZTF01008168.1:60946-80393 GCA_013397755.1 Cnemophilus loriae | reverse complement strand
ACATTACCCAAGATGCTGGATCTCCCACCCCAGCCCAGGGACACAGGGGACATTACCCAAGATGCTGGCTCTGCCACTCCAGCCCAGGGACAGGGGGGACATTACCCAAGATGCTGGCTCTGCCATTCCAGCCCAGGGACAGAGGGGACATTACCCAAGATGCTGGCTCTGCCACTCCAGCCCAGGGACAGGGGGGACATTACCCAAGATGCTGGATCTGCCATCCCAGCCCAGGGACAGGGGGGACATTACCCAAGATGCTGGCTTTGCCGATGTTGGTGATGGACTCGCCGTAGTGGCGCCGCACCATGACCGGGGACGTGGTGGGGCTGGGCGCCGCCGACGCGCTCTCGGTGTCCGGGGCTGAGGTAGGTTCTTTGCTGGGGTTGAGGAAACTTGGCTTCATGTGCTCGTAAGGGAGGGGGTTGGCGGTGTTGTACCAGTGGATCTGCACGGGCGAGATGTTGCTGTAGTGTTTCAGGATTAAGGGTTCTAGTCTGTAGGCCTGAAAGGAGGAATTCGGAGCGAAGATCAACCCTGGGCGTCCAGACTGGGAAAAAAAAAAATCACTTTCCCTTCCCATCCAGAGCCCTCTCCAGCCTCAAATCCACAATATCTGCCATAAGCAAAGCCTAGAAGGTGACACAGTGGTGGTGTTATGGTCTCATTCACCTCCAGTTTCACAGCCTGGAAGATTTATCAGCTGCCCAGTTGCTTGTGAGCTCACTTCTGCACATCTCTGCAACACTTGTACTACACATAATTATGAACACACAGGTTACTAACAGATGGTTGTACTGAGAGAACAAACTTTATGTAAAGTTAAGCTGATTCTAACACAATAAAGAGGAATTGGCTGTGTAAACATTTTGTTTGATGGCCCTTTGTTGATCTCTGTGCAAACCATGAGTTATGTTTATTTAAAAAATATTTTCCCACTGATTATTTATTTCTCTTTGCCCACTTAGATGTAGAAAAGCATCCTGCACTTCTTTATTTGAAAACTAAGTGAAGTTACTGTTTGCAGAGTGGAACCAATTGTCCCTGACAATCCAAGAAAATTCTGGAGTAGCTGGAGCTGAACGTGACCTTGAGAGGAACGTGTTTGGATTGAAGTGTGAATACACTTAAATTCAGCTACTTTAAATAGGAAAGTATCCCCAGATTGCTGCCCTACATGAAACCCCAAATCAGACTTGCATCAAAGGAGTTACCAAGGGGATGCAGATCAAAGGTTCAGTACCTGATTTGGTAACAGCCAACACTGGCTGCTGTGGAAATAGGAAAAGGCAAAGCTACACCAAAAATCCTCTCCCAAATACTCTCAACAAACTTTTACTTTTAGGATCCTTGGGGAAAAAAACGCCCAGTCTTTGCTTTTCTACATTATCTTGTAAACTGCTTGTGAAGCCTTTTTTAACAGCAAAAACGTCTTTGCTGACAGATGATGTTTTAATGGAAGTCAGGAAGTTAAACACAAAATCCTTGTCTAAAAAAGGATTATTTCTTTGCAAAAAAAAGAAAAAAAATCAGAATAATCCCAAATCTTACGCTTATTACTATGGAAAGAGAAGCAAAATATGTGTTATTTACGGCAATTATTTGTAGGAAATGCAATTCTACAGTTCCAAACCCCAAGCCATTGTATAATAACCATTAACAAATCATTCTCTGCTGGAACACACTCGTGTTGACTCACACACTTTGAAGATCCCACATTATCCCAGAGCTCAAAAACAGGCAAGGTAAAAGCTCGAGACTGCAGTTAAAGACTCACCACTGGATCTGTTGGGTGAAAGATGTTTAACAGGCGGTTACAGATCGTTCTGGGCAGGATGTGGTCCTGGCTGCCGCTGGTTCCGGGACGGATCCCCCTCAAGGCCAGGAACACTGCCAGTGGAGACCCCATACAGAAGAAATTCTCAACCTGGGGAGAGATTTCATCCATGTTAATAAGGATGGAAATGATGCTGGATTTGATTTCTCTCTCCGCCTGTCTCGGTTTCTACAGAGGGACTCAAAGTCAGTCCAAACAGGGGAGAACACCATAAGGTCCATAAATGAGGTTTAAATTGCCCTTGGCTGCTTGTTGGGGTGCTATACAGTCGGAAAACCAAAAATCAGGTTGGGTGTTCGAACTCAGAGAGGTCCACCAGAGCTGGAAAGGATGGAGGGAGAAGAGCTCGGGAGACACTAAGGAAATATGATGAGTCTGATTTCTCCTAGAGCTTCCCAAACTTGCCACACCTCCTCATTCATATCCTAACCAAGTTCTCCATGATTTTGTTGCTACACACACCTGGTGTTAAGTGAACAGAATGGTGCTTGTCACCAGTGCCACCACGTCCCAGGAGCAGGCACAGCCCACTGAGACACTCTGATGTCACCCAAAGCTGCTGTGACCTCGCTCTCAAGCCCTGCCTCCAACACCAACTGAGTAAATCTGAGCTGCCACATCTGAGAAGTCACTGAACCTGCATTTTGGGGTCATTACAACCAACCTGAGGTCAGAATTCAACACTGACCCCCCCCCACCAACTACCAACCCTCAGACATCGCCTCCTAAAAACCATCAAATGGAAAACTCAGTGGTAAAAGATATCTCCCTAAGTCAAAATTACATTTTAACCTTTATTTTCTTGGCTGAAAAATTAATTTTACCACCATCAGATGCTCAGCCAGCAAGAGAAATTGCTGAATGCCTGCTAAGTGCACGTGAAGGATCCTTGGAATGCCATGTGCCTTCCCTTGTGTGTCAGCACATGGAATGAGGGCACAGCAATAATGGTCCTTTTCAGCTGTTGGATTCCAGTGCTGCACAAAACATTCCTCCTCCTCTGCCTTGGCACTGGTACCACACCTCCTCCTTCCAAAAGAAGCCCCAGCTCGATGGAAAAAGAAAAAGCTAGACCTTCAGCATGGTTGTTCTGTGTCACGTGCAGCACAGCGCTGCTCTGTCATTAAAGCTGTCACTTGGTGCAAAGCTGCTTTCCTTTCTTCAGCTGAAGTCTTACACAGATCTTGTGTTTTGGCAGCTTGGACAAAAAGCTTTCTCATCTTCAAACACGACAGAAAGAGACATTCCCGGTGCAATCCTTTAAATTGAATAAGTAACCTCTAACCCTGTGCATCTGATATTCCTGTGTCGAGCGTCTGAAGGGCACAGTTATGGTTTTTCTGCTTTGGGGAGGAATCAGACAGTGCCTGCCAGCCTGCACTTAGCAGAGGACACTCAAAAGAGACTGGGAAAACCCTCAAAAGGTAACTGGTTTCAGTGGTTACACAGTGTGTGGCTTTTGTCCCACTGTTGTCCCATCATTTCTATTGATAAACAGTGCTGGAGTCCCCATCCCTGAAGGAGTTTAAAAGCCATGTGGATGTGGCACTTGGGGATGTGGTTTAGTGGTGGACAGGTCTTTTCCAACCTTAATTCTACAATTCTGAACCCCAAATCCTTTAAACTGCAGCCATTAGGACTCTCAGTGCTGTTGCAAGGTGGCTGAAGATCAGGCTGCTGTATTATAAAACCTATTGGGAATAGAAGATCAAAATCTTTCTAGAAAATATTTATTAATTTTGGTGTTTCTCCTGGAAGCTGGAGTGGGGCATTTCACATCTATTCCTGTAAATGTTCAACAACGCAGGAGATATGTTTACAAAATGACCTTTCAGAGCAGCACTTCTCTCCTGGTTGTGATTCACAAACAGAAGATTTAATGAATTTATTTGTATTTTAAGCAGAAGCTGAGCCAAGTAGTCACTCATTCAACATAGCACTGCAGTATTTTCATAATTAATTAAAAAAAAAAAAGCTGAATGAGTCAACAGAAGTGAAGCAGCAGAGCCCTTTTGTGTATCAGGACGTGCTGGGCACAAAGGAACCTGAGGTACAGGCTGCACCTTCCTCCAGAAGAGCTTCTGTAACCTTGGCTGAGTGAGGAGTGCTGAGGAACCCTGAAGCCCTTTGGGCCAGCACATTCCAAGTCCAGATTTAAGTGGATTTCCACGTCAGTCCTAAGGAGCAGCTGAGGTACATCCTGCTCTCCTCTTCCCTAAAGTGACTGAAAATCATCCTACGATAAAAAATTTCCTGTTTTCATACAGCACAGGCATAAAGGGGTTGGTGTCACACCATTCCCCATGTTCCCGTGTTCTTCAGCCCCTCATCCTTCAACTCCTCTCACAGGGCTGCTGGGGACAAGGCTGTGATTCTAAAGCTTTCCTTTTACAATGGGGTGTTGGCTCTGCTTTTAACCCCCACAGCTCCTGTTGGCTTAGCAGGTGATTCCATGATCCCACCTGAGGAGAAGCAGAGGAAGAGAGACAAAGATCCCTCACCCTCAAGTTCCCACTCTGGTGGCTTGTCCAATATTTTATTAGAGTACAGCACACCCCATATCTGCATGTTTTGTGGGGTTTTTCCTCCCCATGGAGTCAATAATTTCATTTCCTCTAATATTAAGCACGAACCAAGCAAGCTGCTGTATTTCTCCTTGCATTTGTCTTGCCAAAAGCAACCTTTGTGCTTGCTCAACACCGAGCTCAACTCTCCTTCACGTGGCACCTGAGACTCTGTCTCACCCTAGGAAACCCTAATTTTTTTTTCAGTCCGTGAAAGAGCTGACATGAAGAGCCAAGGGATGGGTGGTTGGCACCCACAAGGCCGTTCCTTTCAACAAACCAGTCACCCTCGGTGAGCTGGACTGCTCTGCTGGTGAGCAGTCCTACTTCAGTCACCCTGCTGAAATCCTCCCCTGCCATCATTTCCATGGAAAGCTCCTCTCTCTGGAGCTCTGTCTCAAGCAATGGGAGTCACCAGCGTGAAGCTTCACAGAAACAGAACATCTCCCTGTCAGTAAGGGCAAGAAAAAGGATGAACTGCAGGGGCAGTGTTACCTGAAGATTACAGATCTATCTCATCTATTTAGGTAGATAAAGTCCTCTTTATCTAAAGTTTCTTCCCCCTTTCTTTTCTCCTCTCCATCTAAAAAGCAACTGTCCAAAAACTCTTCAGTTTAAACACAACTGAGTGAAGAATAATCTTTCCCAGAGCTGGGGGAGGACCAGCCTGACTCCAGCTTCCTCGATGGGAGAGATAATAGCCTGACACTGCTTTCAAGCAGTGATGAAAAGGAGAAGGCTGTGACAACATGAATTATGGCTGGTTTCCTCTTTTTTTACAGCTCAACATTGACCTTGGCTTCCAGGAGCCCTTCTGAACTCACAAGGAAAGAAAAATGGCAAGTTAAGAAACAATAATCCATTTTATTCTCATCTATCATGTCACATTTTTATGGTTTAATACTTCAGGATGGAGTGGAGCAACTAGGAAGTGTTGCACATCCCACCCAGGAGCTGGAAAATGCCTTTTCCCAAAGATAAGGAATTCTAGCAATTTGTACAGCTGATTAGCAAGCAATCTGCTTCATGAGATTGAAAGTGTGCTAACTGTCAGAGCAGAGTGATTTGGAAGGAAAATCCACTCCTGGAGGAAATTCAATCAGATTTGCTCAGAGATGTGACATGTTAGAAGGAGTCCCCAAGGACGATGGATTATTCAATGGAGTAGAAGTGAAACTGTTTAAAATATGTGATTGATGTAACCTGCCAAATGGTTTTTACCTTCCCACACAACTGTGTGTGTGTATGACACAATAACTAGGTTTATGTATTAAATATATTTATACTCTATATATTTACATATAATTTTGTATAAACATATATAACAGAATCCCGGAATGGTTTGGGTTGGAAGGGACCTTAAAGCTCAGCTCATTCCAACCCCCTGCCATGGGCAGGGACACCTCCCACTCGACCAGGGTGCTCAAAAATTTATTACAAATATAGAATTGCAATAAATAACAATAATCTACGAATACGGCAACATGTTTACATATCTGTACACACACTTCATCCAACATCCAAATTATTCTACCAAAATAATGTCTAGGGACATGGGAAAAAATAAAAGTAAGCAGAATGACTCATACTTCAGGTGTGCTTTTAGAGCAAGCAGAAAAATTCAGTAGAAACCTCTTAAACATACATACCTTAAATTTTAAGACAGGTAGTTTTGATATGGTGGATGCCTTTAACTCATGTAACCTCTCTTCTATCTCTCTCAACCTAGAAAATAGAGATCTTTCTGAGATCCAATAAAAAATGCAGCTTTAACCTCTCTGATCCAAACAGGCATTCCTGTGGGGTCCAACAGTTTTGTCTGCTGGGAAGAGAGAGTGATGGTGTCAGTATTTCCTGGAGCAGCTCAACTGATTAAGAATCAATGTCTGTCAAATCCTGTTTCTCTGGCCACAGGAGGAATCAATCAAGACATGACAATTCCCCTGTTCACCACCCCAAGCATCTGCCCACCCTCCTTCCTCAGGAGCAGCTGACTCACCTCCCGTTTCCTTGGTGATTTTGCAGCCACATCACCTGCTTTATTTTGTTTTAAACCCCCCCAAACAACAACAAAGCCACAGGAAACAGTCTGGGCATTATGGAGTTGTGTATGGAGGTGGAATATCTGGAGGATGCTGTCTCACCCTCTCAACTACCAGGAAAAAAGGTTGTTCCCCTGCTTTCCTAGTTGGCCTGAATTTAAAAAGCAGCTGCAATACAAAGCACATGTATGGATGGGTAAAATGTTCCCAGGGCAAGTAGAATTCCAGAGGTGACAGGATGTCAGCAGCCTATTCTCCATCATTTCACACTGAATTGCTCACAGGAGGGAGAGCCACTCTTTCTGTGCAGAAGTGCCACTGTCAAATGATAGTTGGGATTTCTGTGGAAGCACTTCAGAGCATGCCTAAGGAGCTGGAGCACGAGTGTGAAAATGGCCATTTCTCCCTGATCACACGTTTGTGAGATGCCTGAAGGGTCATCTGATCACTGCAACACTTCATTAGGTTTCTAAACTTCCCTTTTCTCAGAAATCTTGCACTTTGTCCAGCCCTGCAGCTGGCAGAGACATCCTGCACCCATCCCTAGTGAGACACATCCTGATTCCCACCACAGCAGAGCTGCTGCTAAATTAATGCTTCCCAAGTACCACCAATACTCAGACTGGTTTCAGGAAGGAAGCAAAAAACTGTGATTCATGATTTGTCATGTCCCACTTGAGCGACTGAAGTTGCTATTTTTAGATTCTCTGTCTATTGGGTGTCTCACAGCACAATATCCCCAACCCTGCAAGTGCCCAAGGCCAGGTTGGATGAGGTTTGGGAGCAACCTGGGATGGTGGAAGGTGTCCCTGCCCATGGCAGGGGGTTGGAACTGGATGATCGTGAAGGGCCCTTCCAACCCAAACCGTTCCATGAGTCTGTGTGGATTCAGAGCTCCCTGAGCCTGCCCAGTGCTGTGTTTAGCATTTACCACCCAGCCCCAGGAGAAGAACATCAGCCACCGAAGCTAACGGCCCTGGTGGGCCCTGGAAACACCCAGAGGGCGTTGGCCAGGGGTGTGGTTATCTCCTTTGATCCCTGGCAGTGGGAGCATTACCGTTGCTTGGTTATGTAAAGTTCCTCGAGCAAACGCTGCTCCTCGTAGCTCATCCAGCGCTCTTCCAGCTCCTCCTCCTCCTCCTTCTGCAGCAACTGCTCGTAGAGCCTGACTGGATTCCAGCCAGTCATGATGTCGTAGGTGATGACACAGCCCAGCGAGTGGGACACGATGGAGACCTTCCCTCCCTTCTCCTCGAACTCCGGGTTCCGGGAGCAGAAGAGGGAGTAGAGCCGGTTCAGCTCCTGCTGCAGCCCCTTCACCAGCTGCGTCAGGAGGGTGAGGAGAGAGGGTTTAGTATCGACATCTTGTTGCTCCAGTTCACGTTCAGGAATGCTCCCATCCCACACTGACCCGTTCCTGTTAAATCAGGCTGGGAAGGTGAGCTCAATCCCATGGCCAGCAGCAACTGCCCGGCCGGTGGTTACTGATTCCAGAGGTTCATCCCTCCCCTCCAGAGCCAGCAGCCACCACACAGGACACGTGGTGACCCTGAAACAGCTGCACTGCACGGCCCAAGGCGTCAAATTGAAAGAAACCCTTCAATAAATGGCAGTTGTGCTCAAAGTATTGAACAGCACCCTCTGAGGCGAGCAGCACCTGGTTTTCAGTGGCACAGCGGTGATCGCTGGCACGGTGGTATTTCCCTCCTTGCTGGGTTCTCTCCCGTTTTCTCCACAGCACAGAGCATTCCTCTTGTGTCAAGAGGTTCAGCTCCTTTTTTAATTTAAGGAGGACGGAAGGAGCCCGGGCCAGACGTGACCTGGAATCAACTCACATCTCTGCCATAAAGCCCTGGCATCACCCTACTGAACCAGTCATACCCTCTTGTCCCTTTATCACTGTGAGCAACAGGGGACTGGGAAGAGAGAAATCCTCTAAAATGGATGTGCTCAGTCACTGCAGTGAGAGCCTGGTTGGGTTCTGGGAAAACATCCTCAACCTGCTCCTGGGTCTCGTCAAGCCTTTCATTCTCCTCCCCACTGCCTGGCTAAAAGGAGATGCAGCTTCCTGTCCTCCTTCCCTTCCCACACCTGCACCTGCTGGGAATTATTCCCAAGGAATCAGAATGAAACGGTGCTGCTGAAAAATAAAAAGCCTCATCTCAGGTAAAAGGGTGATACGAGAGGAGAAAAGGCACAAATGAGCCAAACAGAGCCAGAATTTGAACATTTGATACAAACAGTGCTTAAAAAAACAGTTTTCTGGTTATAGGTTTCCAGGAGGGATTTTTGGGGAAAGGCAGGAGTGCAATATGGTTCTTAAACATCACAGACTAATCCTATAGTACTACAGCAATAAATAAATATTGATCCTGTGTTTGTTGAGTCTCTGAGAAGGTTATCCAAACCCTACGCTACAGGATAAAAAGGTACAGCTTCCCAGAAAGTATTTTAGAGAGAAACACTGGAAACCATGAGATTTGGGAACTGGCCTAAAAAAAAAAAAAAAAGGCAGCTTTGCCTGTGAAACTCAGCATGGAAACTGAGCAATGCTTCCAGGCTGTGGCAGGGAGAGGAGGACAAACAAGAGAGTGCAAATCATTCCCTTGTTAGCAACGGGAAATTAAAGCCATGGAACATATAATTTCAACATGATTTTTCAAGAGCCTGAGTCATTACTGAATATAAATATGAATGGCACCAGAAGTGCCAGTGTTTGGTACACATTTTACTGAGTGAGAATCCACACAACAAACCCGCTGCCTGAAGCACTGTGAAATGATTAACAGAGCCTTGCAGCAGCTTTGGAGAAAGGAGTATCAGAACACCTATTTTCAAGTATTTTTGACTGTGACGCTGCCTCTTTTTCCATTTGGGTCTACACAGACTGTGGGCACAAACTTTCACACGTGAACAAACAGGCAGAGGTTTCAGCAAGAGCTGGAGGTGAAATCACAAATCAGGATGAGCTGTGGCTGGCTGGTATTTTCTCCATTTAAAAAGGTTTTGGTTAAAACCCAGCACAAAACAGCAAGGAGCAGTTGGAATCAAAGTGTTTGGGGATTCCTGCCAGGAATGGGTAAATAATCTTCTGGCATCATGGCATTTCCATTATAAAGGTCTGATCTTAAAATCTGAGGGCATAAACCAGAATATTCTTGGAAAATCCTGGCTGGACACCGAGTCCAGCCCTGCTTTTAACTCTCCTCCTCCTTAAAAACTTGCTGTTACTGGCAAGTTAGGCACAAACATGCACAACTAAGAAATGCTTCATGGATTTCCAAATAGGTGCACATTTGCAATTTTGCAGACCAGAGTCCAAGCACTGAATTCAAATCTTCTGATGGAGATCACTCCTAAACTCCAAATCCCTGAGGTAATTGTGGAGTGGAAGGTCTGCTGTGGGAAAGGCTCCAGACTTCCAGGCACTGTGAATGGTCTGGTTTGCTGCTCTGCCAAAACCAGGAGCCCTCCACCTGCAGGGAGCACTTAGGGATGTTGGTGTCCTGCCAAAAGTCCTGTGCCAGTCCTAAGATTAGAAACTGAACCTTGTTGGTGCAGAGTAAGGAAAAAAAAAAGCAAAAAAAAAAGGAAGATAAAAGAAAAAGCATATTCATTTGAAGTCCCAGCTTAAAACCTGTTTGGTTAAGCAGTACATGAAGTTAATATTTACTGGGGGATGGAACTCGATGATGTTTAAGGTCCCTTCCAATCCAAGCCATTCTATGATTTAATCCTGATTTGCTTTCTTAGTCTTAAAAAGCATAAAATATTCCAACTTGTGCAAGAAAAGTTTGGTTTGAACAGGGTTTTAGCCCAGTAAATGCAACATGAACTGCTTTCAAATCTTTTGTAGTTACAGCTTGATATATCCTACCAATCTGTATGAAAAGATCTTCTAAAAAAACACTAAAGTGGCTTTATATTGCCTAAAAACAGTGAATTTTTTCACTGGAATTAAAACATGAAAAATATGACTGCCTATCAAATTTCCTCTCCTAAATGCCATCACTGTAATACATTTTTTAAGAGCTGATTTTTTTACGCACAGCTTGTCTTTCTACTCCCTCTAAAGGGTCTTAATTAAAGGCTCACTATTAAATTAAAAAAAAACCAACCCAACAACAAAATAACAAATCCCTCCTCAGCCTCTCAAACCCACGACATCCAAGTGGCTGCTCCTTGTCTGCACCTCATGGTTGGGTTATGGGTAAGGAGCTTCTCCTGAGATTCTCCTGCTCTCAGTGCACCTCCATCCAAGGAATTCCTGCTGAAATCAGCCCTTCTCCCACTGTTTTCCCTGGTGCTCCTGCCGGCCCCAAACCTCAGCACCTGCTGGTCCGTGGGGTCTATTATGTGCTCAGGAAGCACCTGCTGGTTCTGCCTCAAAACTGGAGAGCAGGAATCATCCAAAAAAACCACCAGAAACAGTGGGAACAGTGGAATGCAGCATGACCAGACCCACCTCTCTCTTTCCAACTCCCCTCTTCAATCCTCCCTCCCAGTTCCCAGCTCGTTTTGGGGACACTGGGAGCTGTTTCTCCATTCGTGGGTTTCATAGGGCTTTGCCCCCAAAAAGCCCAGAGATTCCTTGGGTTTCTGCCCAACCCCTTTTACCACCTCCTAAGGCTTCTCCCACAGACCGAATAAACTCAAATACCTCACAGAAGAATAAATGAGGCGGCAGTCGATTGAGTCGATGTTTTTCCCTGTGCAGCTGCTCTGCTCCATCAGCCCCAGCTCTTCCAGAGGGAGCAGGGCAATGCAGCACCTTTACCTGTCTGTTACTGAGCAGATCAAACACTGTGACAAAAGCAGCAATTCCTATTTCTTCCAGAAAAGCTGGATCAAATCCCATCCTCCCAGCTGGCCCTCCTATCTCAGCACTCCTTTAGCATCAGCCTGAGGACACGGAAATATTTCAAAGAAAGGGCCTGGAGTGGCAGGACAAGGGGGAACGGCTTCCCACTGATAGAGGGGAATATAGATGGGATATTGGGAAGGAATTCTTCCCTGTGAGGGTGGGGAGGCCCTGGCACAGGGTGCCCAGAGAAGCTGTGGCTGCCCCTGGATCCCTGGAAGTGTCCAAGGCCAGGTTGGACAGGGCTTGGAGCAACCTGGGATAGTGGAAGGTGTCCCTGCCATGGCAGGGATTGAAATGAGATGGGCTTTAAGATCCCTTCCAACTCCAACCATTCTGGGATTATTATCTCCCTTTATCAGCTGAAGTTTTGCCAGTAAATCCTCCTTGCAGGAAACTCGAGCCTGCAGGATCGAGTTGCTCAGAAGGCAGCAGCTCATATTCACACAAACTGAGGTTAAACACTCTCTGCCCTTCAGAAACCAAATTAAAGGCAGAGTAAGGAATGGTTCTTTCTGCACATTCATGGAGAGCTGGCACGAGGGCCTGCAATTCCAGGGGGAAGCCAAAAACCAGAGGGCTGACCAAGGAGCAGGAGGCTGGGCTTGCTGAGGCCAAAAATGCCCTTTGCTTTCCAAGTCATGTGCCTGCCTGGCACATGGCTTCCAAGAAATCAAAAAATAACAGCCTATCCCATCCATTCAGGAATCCTGGTGGCACAGGCCCGCGTTTGGTAAAGACAAGAAGGGGAGTCTGAGCCAGGTGACACATCCCTGTCACCTCAGGCTGAAGAACGCCGACACAAAGGGCAGCAGGATCATGTCTTTTATCACCTCCTGGGTGTTGGGCAAGCCTGGACTGCTGGATCATGATGGGAACAAGAAATCATGGAACATCCAGAGCTGCTGCCCTTTTGTGCAGAGCATTAACAGCATCCTGTGCCGAGCTGGAAAAATCCAAACCTCTAAATTCCAGCACCAGCATCCCAAACAGCTGTTCAACCTCTCAATTCCAGCCCCAGCATCCCAAACAGCTGTTCAACCTCTAAATTCCAGCACCAGCATTCCAAACAGCTGTTCAACCTCTCAATTCCAGCACCAGCATCCCAAACAGCTGTTCAACCTCTCAATTCCAGCACCAGCATCCCAAACAGCTGTTCACCCTCCTCTGAGGAAAAGCAGCCTTGAAAACACCAGCATAAATAAGCATGGATAGCATATTCCTAGCAAAGCAGAAGGAAATTGGGCTGTGTGTGTGGACAAACATCCCCTGGACCCACAGCAAGGAGATCCAGAACTCCATCCCCTGGATCATTTTGTGGGCAGATTGCTGGGGTCGAAGGGCCTTTTCAGTGCACACCAAAATTACCAGTGTAGAAAATGACATTTTCCTCTCAATATTCAAGAAAACAAGGAGCACAAAACCCCCGCTGGCACCTGAGCACAGCAGTAACGCAGAGCCTGAGTGCTGCTGCTTTCTCCGTGCCGGCTCCACGGGATCCTCACCCACTGGACAATCTTCCCACACGAACAGTTTGAAGCCCATGAAAAATAAAGCAGGTAACCTGTGGAAAGGGAGTGCAGGACACCTGAGCTCTGCACCCTGTCCAGCCTGAAGAGCAGCACTGCTGCTGCAGGCTTTGTGGGAAAGGAGTGTGAAGGAGATCTGAGGAACGGTGAGTTCCGCAAGCAGCTCTTTCCAAAAGTCAAGAGAGCTTCAGGAGAAAAGTGCAAACTCGTTTGAAATTCAGCCAGCAGGCAACAGGGAGTGTGAGCCAGCTGGAGGGGTTAGAGGGTCCTTGAAAGCCAAGGGAAAAGCTGCAGCTCCAGAGTGGATTGTGAAGGGTTGGGAAAGCGAAGATGAGGAGTTTTTGCTCCACGTGGCCCAGGAGAACGTGCCAGCAGAGCTGGTGAGGCTGCTGACCCTCCAGGAGACAACGGTTGTCACACTCCCTGATGGAATCACTGATGGATGCCAGAGGAGTGTCACAACAACAGATGAGAGGCCAGAATGAGCCGTGGCTGCGGGAACAGACGGGAAGGGCTCCGTGTCTTAGGGATGATACAGAAAAAGGATCTGTGGATCTGCCTGAGCCTCTCTCTCAGGACCCCTCCTGCTGCTGAAAAGCTGAGTCTAACCCATTTCTAACAAGTCACTGTGCTCAAGATGAAGTTTAGGTTCAGGCAGAGCCAGTAGCCAATCACTTTATAAAGCTGAGAATACATTCAAGGGCAATCAAATTAATTAAACCAGCCATGGAAGTGCTGCCAAGCAGCTCCTTCACTCTTCGGTTCAACAGGAAATGCAAAACCTGTGCTGAAATAGTCTCAGTTTAAAATTTCCTGCTTCACATCTTGTTTTCAGACACACTTGAGCCAGTTGCCTCTTACTGCTGAAAGGAGTGCACAAGAGAATGGTATTTCCATTTCAGAACTTCATATCCAGGAGGCACGAAAGCTCTGGCAAAAGTTAATACCTCTCACAAATTTCAAGAGGTTTGTCATTAATTCTCCTTTTTAACACGTGTAAAATGGCAAACTGTGAAGCCATTCCAAGGTCAGGACTCTGAGCAATCTGGTCTAGTGGGAAGTGTCCCTGTCGTGTTGGAATGAGATGATCCTTAAGGTCCCTTCCAACCTAAACTATTCCATGATTCGAAGGCGGACAGGGAAGTTTCCCCACTTTTATTGTGCCATATTTGCACTAAATCTTTAGACATCTTGGGATGATGGATGTAAATAATATTTATCCTGCACTTTCTGCCAAGACACGTATCAATAATTTACAGAATTACAATTAGCCTGAAAGTAAGTACAGGGAGGATCAGTAAAAAAAAAAAAAAAGGCACTTAACAGTGTAACGAAGGTTACGACTCTGAATTTACAGTGCAACAATTAGTCTTTTTAATCTCTGTTGCAGCCATTTATTATTAAAGAAATATGAAGCTACAGTGACACAGATGTGAAACAAAGTCACCCACTGCCGACACTAAAACCCAAGATTACGTTACCACAGGTGGACCAGTAAGGTCAGAGGCAGAATGTGAAACGACTGTTCATTTAGAAATAGGCCTGTGCGCATCAGAATATCAATTTATTGCTTTTTCTTACATCTGGGTAATGTCTGAAGAGGGATTTGGTACAGATGAGGATACAGCACAATTCCCTCCCACAGAAACAGCCCAGCTGAATCTGCTGGCTGCAGTCTGAGACCAGACTGGGATGTGCACGGGGCTGTGCTGAATTATTAATGCCAGGCTGGTATCACATCACATGCCAGGAGTCAGAGGCCCCTTTTGGATATTCTCCTGCCACACTGGAGAAGAAACAATACCTGAAATCAGAGAGGGGCTCACCCACCACGCTCTGGGAAGGCTCAAATGAGCAATCCAGTGCCCCTGGGACAGCTCTGTGCTCTCCTGTGTTACCGACAGGACAAGGCTCCTTCCCCTGCTAGGAGAGAGTGGCTGCCACTGCCAAACCCCTTAATGAGCTGCTTAGAGAGCGGGCAGGAGCTCTAGAGAAGAAGTCATGACACTTCTATGTGGGGAAAATCCTTGACAGGGGAAAGAAAATTCCTATCCAAGCATTGTGCCCTGGGTGCTCACGACCCAAAATGCCAATGGGGTCCTGGGCTGCGTCCCTGGCACTGAGGGGAGCAGGGAGAGGGGAGGATTCTCACATCAGACCCCACCTGGAATGCTCTGTGCAGCTCTGGGGCTCCCAACAGCAGAAGAAGCTGCTGGAGAGAGTCCAGAGGAGCCACGGAGATGTTCCATGGGCTGGAGCCCCTCTGCTCTGGAGCCAGGCTGGGAGAGCTGGGGGTGCGCACCTGGAGAGGAGAAGGCTCCAGGGAGAGCTCAGAGCCCCTTGCAGGGCCTAAAGGGGCTCCAGGAGAGCTGGAGAGGGACTGGGGACAAGGGATGGAGGGACAGGACACAGGGAATGGCTTCCCACTGCCAGAGGGCAGGGATGGGTGGGATATTGGGAAGGAATTCCTGACTGTGAGGGTGGGGAAGCCCTGAGGTTTTCCAGAGAAGCTGTGGCTGCTCCTGGATCCCTGGCAGTGTGCAAGGCCAGGTTGGATGGGGCTTGGAGCACTCTGGGACAGTGGAAGGTGTCCCTGCCCACGGCAGGGGGTGGAACAAGATGGTTTTTCAGGTCCTTTCCAACCCAAACCACGCTGGGATTCTGTGGCTGCTGAGAGCCATCAGTTGAACAGCAGCTTCGCTCTTCTCTAGGCCGAGCTCACCACATTCCTCAGTTTATTTCCCAGGGGCAAAGGAAAGTTTAATAAGCTCCTTTTGAGCTCCTTTGAGGATTTCTGGGTGGAAAGCACTGGAAGTGCCTGGAGTACACAAACAACAGTACTGGGGTGACAAAGCAGTGAGCAAGGACATTAACTCCGAGCAATGTGTGACCATGTGAATCCTCAAAGCTCATTTCTGAGCTGGAAGGAGCAAAGTGCCACAAGAAGAACACACTGAAGATGGCAAAACCATCCAGGAGGACGCTCCATTTGACACTGCTGGGTTAAACTCTGCAGAGTTGGCTCACAGAAAATAAAATGGGATAAGGAAGAGTAACTCGTGTGTATTGTTGCAAACGTTTCAAGGAAATTCATTTGATTTGATGAACCAACTTAGCATTTTGTAATCAGATCTAAGCACACTCCTTTTATGTCAGTTCTCACACCCAGGGGATGGTGATAAACCTGTAAAACTGCAGTTCTACTGAGCAATGAATTGAATTTTCATGCACTGCTGGCCAGCACACCTGAACTTTACTCACTAACCCGTTTCCCATAAGATGCCCACAGACATGCCAAGCCTCTAATGCAGTTTAAAAATATCTGTTTTCAAGCTGCCAGAGAAATTTCCATCGCTTGCCACGAAAGTTTCTGTTGGCTTCAGGTACACAACAGACAGGGAAACCTGAGAGACTGGAGAGCCCACTGATCAATGAATTCTGCATTCCTGAGCAGGAAGAGAGGTATAGATTTTGTTCTTAGAATTGTGTTGCCAGTCTAAAGGACTTAAACACACCTAATTTGACTGAAAGGTAGCATCAAATTCCCAGGTAAGATTTAAAAGTCTCACCCTGCCCCAGTCTAACCATGGCTGCAAAAGGATTAACACTACTCCACACATAACACAGCCAACACGGAAAAAAACCTACAATTCCTACAGAAATTAATCCTAAAACAGCCCCACAGGAGTTTTCCAGTGAGTGTGATACACCAGGGATGCTGCTGGGGTGAAGCCCTGTGCATGTTTTACAGGCTACCTCATTTATTCAGGTTATTATCGTTTATTCAAGGCTTATCATTATTGTACAGGCCACGACCACTGATGATCACATTCCTGGCTTTTCTCCTCTGATTAATGGGGTCACTCAACAGCCACACAGGAGGGTCAGTGTAGGATGGGAGCATCCAGGATATAAACAGTCCCCTAATAAAGGGATCAGTTTGGTTCCCCTGCAAGCCAAGTGCACACAAATGCATTCAGACTGGCTCGGATGTGCTTGCTGGTGCTGCCACCCCATCTGTCTTCAGAAACAGCAGAAATGAAGTGGCAAATATCCACGGATTTTGTCAGAGGTAAAAAGGATCTGAGCTCTATGGACTCCCATTGCTCCAAATATGCAGAAATTAAGAAGAACAACATTAAACCCCTTCCCATTTCTAAGCTGTTGTTACAGAACCATTTTAGACATTTCTGCTCTAAATAAATGACACGGATTTTTGCTGTCTTTCTGCTCCTCTCAGTCTTAAAAATCTGACTACTCTAGGTGATCATTATGTACCTCCAAAGCATTAACACCTTTCATGCAGGTTTTCCTTAGGAGGGAACTTTCCTGACATTCCCAAATCCGGATTGTTTCGGCCTCTATGCCCTGCTCTAGTATAATTCACATAAAAATGTGTTTTGCACGCTTACCTCATCCCTGTAAAGAGGACTGGTGTAGTACATGATGTCCATGGCGCTGCTGTTGAGCATATCCCGTAAACCCCGCACTTTATCCGGAGTTATGGAGTCCACAGTGTCTGGGGAAAAAAAAAAGAGACTTAATTTCCATCCAGGAGAATGATAAAATAGAATATTTGAATGGTTTGGGTTGGAAAGGACCTCAAAGATCATTCAGTTCCACCCCCTGCCATGGGCAGGGACACCTTCCACTGTCCCAGGTTGCTCCAAGCCTCGTCCAACCTGGCCTTGGACACTTGCAGGGATGGAAATTTTCAAAGTTGTACAAACAAAACCGAACAAAAATCCAAGCAAGGCACAAGCAGAGAACACAGATGAAAGTTCTGGGGAGAACTTTGCAGCCTGCAGCTGCTGGAACAGCAAAAGAACCGAGCCCTGTACCTCCATCGAGGGTCAGCTTTGATCTCCACTCCACTGGAAGGAATTCCACGTGTGTTGCAAGGTTGGAAAAATATTTCTCTTCCACTTTCCTTGCAGTATCTCGCATCCTACAAAAGAGAAAGGAACGTGTTCCTGTAAAGATTCCTCTTGGTACAACACATTTCCTGAATTACTGCTTTTCCATCCCTACTAAAACGTGCAATTCCCTCAAATTCAAGCTTTTATTATGAAATATTTAAACTCTCCTCTAATGAAAAAATTCTGTGCATTGCATGCTCAAAAGAGTCTGAATGTTTCCCACTATGGGGCTTAACATAATCCACCTAAATTCAATTCAAAGGTAGCTCTTAACTCTGGTGGGTTTGGGGCTGAATGTGAAAGGTAAGGATTAGAAAATTAGAAAATAATTAGAAAATCAGAAAATAGAAAATGAAGAATTACACCTCTGCCTTGAAATCTAGAATCCACTGAAATCAACCATGTGACCAGTATTGAAGGAAGACAATTCAGTGCTTTTAAACACAAAGAAAACTCTTAAAAATATAGCTTGGAAGACGAGAATTTTATTTTAATTTTTCATACTGAATTGGAAGGCTTGAGAGCTCCAAGGGTGAGAAACAGGATCACTTATGAGTGTTTTAACTTTCAGGAGCAGATGGAGAGGCTTTTAAAAGACTTCTCATTTTTACAGCATATCTGAATGTGAACATTGCTGCACCCCTCTCAAGAGATGAGAAAAACTTAAAATACCTAAACCCCAAAGCATCTCTGACCCTCTCTGTTGTTTGGGGGAAAATGGGAATAATGGTAAGTTATGTTTTTAAAAATGGGACTTTATTTGCGTTAAGTGAAAAACCCATCATTTAAAAAGGAAAACCAGCAAGAAATCATCCAAGATATTAAATATCCAGCCATTCTACGAACATCACCCAGCACCCAAAGTGAGGAAGTGTTTTATTTTCCTTTCTTTCCTTTACCTGAATCCTGGCCCCAACAGTACTCCCATTTCTGAACATGAGCACAACAAACCAAACCCAACCCCAGTGCTGGGTTTCCAGCACTTGGTTCCCAGTTCCAAGCATCAAGATTTTTATTTATTTCAGTGTTTCAGCGCGTTTTTTCTCCTCTTTTCAAAGCAATCCCCTTTTAGTTAATTCTACAACCAAAGGCACAATGACATTAATCTTCCACCTGCACTTCCACCTCTCCAAATGCTGTTCAGTGAGTTTAATCCCTGAGCTGAGGCACTTTCCTTGGATGTTTTAGTGCTCCTCTGTTCCTCAGGAGAAACGAGACAGTTCAGGATAAATCACTACCAACACCTGGGACAGGAATTGCTTCAGCTGCTCCACGTGCTGGGCATTCCTGCACTATCCCAAAATCCTATATGGATAACTCTGCCAAAACCCTGTCTTGAAAAGGAGAAGGATGGGGTAGGAAAGGGTATGAAAGTCAGTGGTTTGGAAAAAAAAAAACCCCAAATAATTTTCTACAATTATCTCTTCTTCTCTATCATGTTTCTGCCCCCCACCCCCAGGAAAAGTTCATTATGCTACTAAAAAAGGAGATTAATCAGGTACCACATTTTTGAAAAAGGCCGTGAAAACACTTTTCCATCACTGACACTTGTTTTCTGATGAAAGAAAAGGAAAAGGAGGAAGGGGGGAAGAGAAATGAAATGGGGAAAGAAAAACTGTGGGGAAGGGAAAAAAAAGGAGAAGGAAATGAAAGGGGGAAGGAGAAAAAGGGGAAAAAAAGGGGGGGAAAGGAAAA
>VZTF01008168.1:24993-54277 GCA_013397755.1 Cnemophilus loriae | reverse complement strand
AAAAAAAAAGGAAAAGAAAGAAAAAGATACTTCAATTTAAAATGATGCTTTAATTTGCAAATTTTGTACAGAATGCACGATTTATGCCAATAATTAGCATTTTAAAAGGCTATGCAATGCTGTCTGGTATTTCTTGAGGAAATGACTGAGATTTACTGAAGCACATAAAGTCTTGTGTCCCTTTCTGAGAAAATATTTCATATGCTGGGCTGCCAATTAGAGCAGGACTCATGGAATGAACATCTCTGCACTGTGACCTGAGCTGAAGTTAATCCACCCATATAACCCCTGTATCTACAGAAAATGGAGGAGGGAGAAAGATAAAGCAGAAAAATTTAATGATTCCAAGGCTGAAGTTTTATTTCTGGTCACTGTTAAAAACAGCAGCTTATATTGAGGCTATTTGCATTCCCAGTGTAATTCCATCCCACAAAAATCGAAGGTTTTACATTTATTTTGGGGACTAACTTTGAACCAAGGGCTGTGGATCCTTTTTCTCTCTGCTTTGGATTGCTGGCCCTCAAACAACACAAAGAACAGAAGTGGCAGGAAAGGGGGGTGGGGAGCTGCAGGTTGGTGCTCTGAGGTGACAAATGACACCCAAGTGACATCAAAAGGTTTACCCTGGCACCCCAGAGGACGCTGGAGTGGCACAAAGAGCCGTGGGGACACGAGAGGCTGATGACACGATGGCACAGAGCACACAGGCACTGACCTAGAGCGGCACTCCGGAGGCAAAGGCAGGGTGACAAAGCTCCCACCACAAAATCCCAGCAATCCCAGCTCTCCTCCATGGAGCCACTGGGTTTGTCAGTGTTTCTGTCAGCGCTGAGTGGAGCTATTTGGGACACACCTATGGAACCATCCAGATCTGTAATTAACACCTTTTTAGCCACCTCTTTCAGCTGATGAGGGATCCCTCAGTGCCACCTTGTCCCCCACACAGCTGTCATCAGGACTTTGTAATTTTTCTAATATTTGAAACCAGCTTTTCAGGTGCATAAAATCACAGATTGCTTTGGGTTGGAAGGGACTTAAAGATAATGAAGTTCCAAGCCCTGGCATGAGCGAGGAGGATGCCACTCCCTAGACCAGAGCCCCAAACTGGCCTTGAACACTCCAAATCAGGAATGGAGCAGCCACAGCTCTGGGAAACATCACTCCCAACAGCCATTTGTAAACCTCTCTTCACAAAAGACATCCAGCGAAGAGATTTCACAGCCTTTTGGTCACATTTTGCTTTTCAGCCGGGGGCTCCGTGCACAGAGCTCCGTGAGCAGTCTCACAGCAACAGCTTCATTCATGAAGGGCTTCTGTCCTGGTGGGAATGACAACGCTCCTGTATCTGCCCATTGCCCCTCTTTTACAGGATGCAATCTGCTTGCCCACCAGCTCTGAGAGATTCCACTCCGAGATGAACTTTCCCACACCACTTAACCAAAAACGTTCTGCTCAGTTACTTCCCAGCTGCTACGCACTTGATTCACCCAGGCACCACTTAGGAACAACATTCCCCCTCGAGTCTGACCAAATGAAAAACCTCTCCCTGCTCAGGAAAGTCACTGACCACACGAGCCAGAATTTCACACAGAGCCCTTCAGGCTGGAAAAGACCTCCAAGGTCAACGAGTCCAAGCTGTGCCCGATCCCCACCTTGTCCTCAGCCCAGAGCACTCAGTGCCACATCCTTGGACACCTCCAGGCATGGGGACTCCAAACCTCCCTGGGCAGCCCCTGCCAGTGCTTAACAACCCTTTCCATGGAGAAATTCCTGCTGATGTCCAAGCTGAACCTCCCCTGGCGCAACTTGAGGCTATGTCCTCTCTAGAAGTCACAAGTGCTGGTGATAAAATCAGAATAAATCTTTGCTCTTCTGGCTCACGGCTGCTCTCCCTAAGCCCCTACGTCCCAATTAACATTAAAAATAGTGTACCCACAACACAAAGATTAATGACTCAGGAGAAGAGGAGGAGAAGGAAACAGGGAGAGATTCAACCCCAAACCAAAGGCTCTGCTGTCACAACAACAGCCTTGCATTGAGGCTGCTTCAAGCATTCCAAAGCACTCACATGGCTGTGTTTTTGATGATCCTTCCTTGGTCCATTTTCTGCCCAATCCCATGCACAACAAACACAATGTGACTAGTCTGGGGTGGCTTGTCTTCTAACGTGGCTTCTTCCACGTAGCCTCTATGCAGCCTTGTCCCACTACTTGAAGCTGCAGAAAGAACATCATCCCACATCAGTGACATTCTGCCGAGTGCAGCGCTCTCCTCTGCCGACAGAAGCTTGGCTTTTCTCAGGCCAACACATTGGAAATCAGATTATATGATAGAGAATCATAAAATTAAAGGATAAGCTTCTATTTTTAAATATAGGCACTTTTAAACCCCTGAAAGATTTGAGCAGCCAGGTGATATCAACACCCATTTCCACTGCAGAGGGAATTAATTTCAGGTGTGTTTTGAAGAACAACTCTTCAGAAAACAGTTGTGTAACTGTGCACCCACTTTTACAACACAAAACCCTTCTCCTGGGTGTCTCAATCATTAAACTTCCTTCTGTCTCCACCCCACTCCCTCAGCGTGGAAGGATCATGGAAATGCCTTGGCCACGTAAGTGATTAAGTGTTGTCACTTTATCCACTCCAATTAAGAGAGCTGGTTGAAAACCTCCACAATTTTTAATTTTGAGGGGAAAACTTGCTTTACTTCGAGCTGATCCAACCTCAGATTTTCTCCCTCGTTCTCCAGCTCTGTGGCCAAACTAAGAATCAGTTCCCCAGGGCAAATGTGGGCATTTTCTGCCTGCTGTGCTGATGGGCTGACAAACCCACAGGCACGATGTGCCTCCATCCCCCTCTAGTGACATGCAGGGGACCAGTGCTGGCCTCAAAAACTGGAAGTAACCACTTATTTTGGTTTTAAAGAGGAGGAAAACACCCCAAACCCACTAACAGCATTTTTTTACTCAAGACAGGTTTTGTTTACCAAGCGAGCTTCTAATTGATATTTCTCCCCCACAAATCGTTTAGGACAGATCTTATTATTTATTACACATTATCCCAATGGTGTTCTGGATAAATTACTTCATTTCTTCTGGAACTGAAGCACTGAATGATATTTTTTTTTTTAGGAAATATTAATTAAGTATCCACCTAGAAGCCCTGGAGGGTAAGAGGGCATTAATTACAGGGCAGAGGGATGGAGATTGAAGTCAGACCTATGACCTGACCTTGTCTCTTCAAGGAACAAACCAGATGTGTAGGTTCTTGTTCAGGTGTCCTGCACAGGACAAGTTCCCATTTTCCAGGCTGGCAATAATCTGCTTTTTCCTTGAGAGACACCATCCTGGCTTCCAACCATCTCGGCTTTGCTGCCTTTCTGACTGGGAGTTTTGAGCTTAAACGAGCCTGAATTCCTACTGGAAATAATTTCTGTCTCAATGCCCTTTCCTGTCAGTTCATACTTCTGTTTCATGAACAGAAAAAAAAGGCTGGATGGAGGTGGGGAGAAGGAAGGTGTGGTCATGTATTTAAGGAATGCATCACAGTACATAAGTACCCAGCAGTAAAATTAAGGTTGCACAAGGAACTGTGATATTTATATGATTACAGTAATATTTCTAATTTTACAGTAGCTTCTGGACTCTGCCACTGTAGTATTTTCATATATTTGTCATGTAGTGCTAACTGCTGCATCCAAACCCACCAAAATACGGAATACAATTAAAATATCATAAATCAAATATGTAATGTAAATAAAATAAAAATAACAAATAAAGATTCACATCTAGCTGCAATTATATACACAGCCTAAGGACTCTAAATATTCATATAAAGTAAAAAATGCAATGGCCAAAGTGGGCTACTCGCATTAAAACTTGAAATTTCCTCCTAGAGCTAAAGCAACAAACTTTAAATGCTGGCATTCACAATATTCTTTACAAACTCTGGGAAAGATTACCTTTGGAAAACCCCAGCTTTTGTGTAACAGTCCTTGCAATTTTGGATGTCGTGGCATCACTGTACAGATACACTTCATCCACACTGTGCCAGTCCACATGGTTGCGGCTCAGCTTTAGACTATGAATAGCTGCAGCAAAAAGGAACAACATTGAATTGAGGTGGGGAAGAGAGGGGAAAAAAACCTCTTTAAACAGAGAGAGAGAAGGGTGGTTTACACACAAATTAAAATCTAGAGCTCCAATAGGCCTAAATTTGTGTTATTTCTTACCTTGGAAATTTTTACAGCTGGGATTAATCTGAGCAGGACAAGAAGCAGTTTTGGAGACCACCTGTGAGGCTATTTCACATCATTCCCCTCCCACCCTCATTCTGGGGTGGGAAGTACCCAAAATATTCCCTTAAAGGGGGCAGGGTAATGGATCCTGAAATACTAGAGGTGGGTGTGATGATCAGGTGGCTGCCCCAGGGATTTTCATCACTAAAAAAAAGTGGAATTTCAGCCCTCTGTCCCATGAGAGCTGCTGTGCTCTAACAGAGGCTTTCAAGGCTCCCTTACTAGAAGGCTCTGTTGCATTTCTTCCCTTTCAGAAATATCTCAGAGCTGGAAATGCAGCTCAATGAGCCTCTGAATGAGCAATTTCTGGCACAGAACAGAATTTGGCTCTTTCAAAAGCCACTAAGAGCTCCAGTGGTTGGTTTGATTTTTTTTTTTTTTTTCTGTGCGCTGATTGTGTTTTCCAGATTTGGAACCGATTGAGCTCCGGGCCCGACCTCATGACACACAGCCTGACTGTCAGGATTAAACAACAGGCATGTTGTGATGCAAATCTAAAGAATCTTAGGCTTGGAGCCTGCAGGAGCCAAGCAGTGCCACAGCTGATTTACAGGAATTTGGATTTCACCAAAATTCGCTGCCGAGGTCTCGTCGAACGTGGGGCGCACAACGTTTGGAGAGCTGACAACAGCAATAGCCCTGTGACCAAAGAAATGGTTATTTAACTGTCACTGCCCTTGCTGAAAAGTCCAAAGTCACGGAAAACACCCAGAGGGGGTGGTTTAGGGGTTGTTTTTTCCACAGCAAGCTGAGCTCTAACCTGTCTCCTACTTGAATCACTCAAATGAATTTTTTTGTACTCTTCTAAAAACGTTCTGAGAAAGCCTGAGCCATCACGATTTCCAGTTTTAACTCTGCTACAGCACAAACCAGCCACGCTCAGGCAGATGTTGTGACCTTTCTCCTGCAAGTTTTTTTGTTTCTTTGCCAAAGCAGACAGACTCGACATAGGCTGATGAAAAACTAAACGAAATCTGTGAGGAACAAGGGGATTAAGAGAGGATTAGCCCTTGTGTTGTGGTAAACAACTGATTCACCAAAATAACTGGAATTGCATCATTGCTTTACACTGACAGGGCAAGAAGAGGAAAGGAAATAAGCCTGACTTTGAAGAGCAGAGGTCTGCCCAGGAGGTCTTCAAGAACTGTTCCATCTGCATTTTGCAAAACCCCTCTCAGAGCTTGATCCTGGGGGAGCTGGCAGACGAGGGATGGAAGGTTGATGCCTTGGGAGGGTGTTGTGTTCAACGTCCAAAAAAATGAAGACGAAGAGACGTGGTTGAATCTCTTATTACCTCTGGAAAAACAGCAGTTTGTGGAGGAGAGATCCTCAAACTCCTCCTGAAATCGAGTCCAGGCTCTCTATTGGAAAGAAGATACAGGAACGAGTAGCTTTTCCCTACCCTGCATTAATTATTCCCACTTGGGAAGAACAGATTCCTCATTTTTATGCTGTTCTTCCTGAACGTGGACATTGAAGGAATATCAACATCAACTACAAGATGTGGAAGCACTGAGGAACTGCAAATGAAGTCCAGCAGGGCCCAGTGCAAGGTCCTGCACCTGGGTCAGGGCAATCCCAAGCACGAATTAGGGCTGGAGGGAGAATGGATCGAGAGGAGCCCCAAGGTAGAAGGATTTTGGGGTGCTGGTGGATGAGGAGATCAACATGACCCAGCCATGGGTGTCTGCAGCCCAAGCGTGTCCCAGGCTGCACCCAAAGAAATGTCACCAGCAGAGAGCTGGGGGTGCTCAGTCTGGAGAAGGAAAAGGATCCAGGGAGAGCTCAGAGCCCCTTCCAGGGCCTAAAGGGACTCCAGGAGAGCTGGAGAGGGACTGGGGACAAGGGATGGAGGGACAGGACACAGGGAATGGCTTTAAATTGGGAAAAGGTAGATGTAGGTTGGATATTGGGAAGGAATTCTTGGCTGTGAGGGTGGGGAGACCCTGGCACAGGGTGCCCAGAGAAGCTGTGGCTGCCCCTGGATCCCTGGAAGTGTCCAAGGCCAGGCTGGACGGGGCTTGGAGCATCCTGGGACAGTGGAAGGTGTCCCTGCCCATGGCAGGGAGTGGAACTGGATGAACTTTAAGGTCCCTTCCGACCCAAACCATTCTGGGATTCTAGGGAACATTCAGCACTATTTCTCTGCATATTTAGTAATGCTTTCAAAAGAGATCCTTAAAAATTGGGTCTGCTGTTAACAAAAAACCACGTGAAAGTGCCAGGGACCTTCAGCAGGACCAAACCTGTGCCTTGACTGCAGAGTAACTTCTCTGATATGTATTATTAATGTATTCATTGCATTCAAGCTCAGATAAATTTCTTACAGCACTTGGACTATAACCTCCTTCCTTTCTACACAGAAACACAGAACAGAACAAAAAAAAATTTCGTGTGTTGGTCCTTGCTTCTCAGTTTTCCTTTGGCCACAAAATATCTGGAGTTTTTAGGTAAGTGGCAGGACCCAGAAGAGGCACACGGACGATGCTTTCCAGAGAACCTACCAATTTGCCAGTAAGGTAATAAATTTTGCAATTTTAACTGACATATTTACATTTCATTTCGATTCTCTCAGTAAATTTTGCTTAGCAACACATTCCCTGCTTTGCTTCGGAGCGCCCAAAGCACAAAGTCCAACCCACCAGCAGAGAGAGCCAGTCTCTGAAAAGCAGGGGCTGCAGGACATTCCAAAGGCACCACCAGCTCCAGGGCAGTGCTTTGGGTAACACTTCCAGGGTGTCCATCCTACCAACCAGGGACAGGCACATTCCTTTCAAAGTTAAGGAGTCTCTTGGACCAAACAAACTAAGGAAGGTGCTCCACCCTGGAATTCTGTTTTGAAATCCCATGGGGTGCACTGCTCGAGCATCAACGTCACAGACCAACCCTCTTACTGAGGTGGGCTAAGATTTTTGTCTGCACTTTTTAATTTATATAAACATTGGAATGTCTCTTCATGCTCAAACCCTGGATGTGATGTCCACAAACCTTTTCCCTCAGGCTGGATGGGGCTTGGAGCAACCTGGTCTGGTGGGAAGTGTCCCTGCCCATGGGATGATCAAGATGAGCTTTAAGGGCTCTTCCAACCCAAAACATACTGGGATTCGATTCTGTGATTATTTGACAGCAAAGAGATTTTTAAAACCCTTTAGAGTTCAACCAAAAGGAGCTTCTGCTGCTGACAGCCCCAGGGGCTGTTGATAGCGAGACAGCGAACACAAAAATGTGTCTTTGGGGAGGATTTGACAGCAGTCTGAAAAGAAACAGCCTAAAAAAAAAAAGAAAAATATTCAAACTGCGCTTTGCAGCTATGGGATAACAAGGGCTGCCACTGCTGCTTTGAGACTGAACCTGAGGAAGGGAAAGTGATGTTTCCTGAGGATGAGGAGAGAACAGGATTCACGTTCTCTGTGCAGAACAAGCAGTGGCTGTGCTGTGAACCTCCTGCCTGCCCCAGAGGGGCTCAGACTGACAGCTCGGGGGCTGTGCAGGCCAAGAGGTGTCACGGCGTGTCAGGGAGCCACCACGGCGTGTCACGGCCTGGCTGAGGGGGCCCAGGCACAGAATTCAGATGAGGCAGCGGGACAGGCACAGGGGAATCTCTTCACGCTCATCCCTCTGCCTGCTGGGTCCTCCAGGAGCACGAACTCCACCCCTGAGGAGCCTCTCCAGGGCACCACGCTGGGATGGTGCCGAGCTTCACCGAGATCTGACTGTCCAGGACATCTCTCCCACAAATCCAGGGGGACAGAAATATCCCTCTGGACCAGACTTCTCATGGATTTGTTCCCACGTGGCGCTTCCCTGACACTGGCAGCATTCCTGCAGACATCCCTCTGCAGGTGCATCTTCCCCAGATGCAGAAAATGCCTGCAGAAAACCCCTGCACACCTTTCTGGAGAAGAGAAGGCTCCAGGGTGACCTCACAGTGGCCTCCCAGAACGTGGAGGGGGCTTTTAAAAGAGGGGGAGCAACTTTTTACATGGGGAGCTAGAGGTAGGACAAGAGGGGAGGGTTTTAAACTAAAGGAAGAGAGATTTAGATTAGATATAAGGAAGAAATTCCTTACTCAGAGTGGTGAGGACCTGGCACAGGGTGCCCAGAGAAGCTGTGGCTGCCCCTGGGTCCCTGGAAGTGTCCAAGGCCAGGCTGGACAGGGCTTGGAGCAGCCTGGGATGGTGGAAGGTGTCCCTGCCCATGGCAGGGGGTGGAATGAGGTGAGATTTAAGGTCCCTTCCAGCCCAAGCCTTTCCAGGATTTTGGTTTGGGATTGGAGGCCAAGTCCTTGGAGATGAGACCAAATTTTGGTTTCCTTTGTAGCCAGAAATTAGAAATGAAACATTTTTCAGGAATACAAACCAAGACAGACTCCTACAGGGCGAGCGCATGAAAAGCTCAACCCCGCTGGAGAAGGAAGATGGGATCAAGAAAAGATTTCTTTCAGCTGAAGAAATCAATGGTTACTATCACACAAACCTCCAGTTTCACCAAGACAGATGAACGCCGAGGGAAAAAAATCTCCTTAAAACATTCAAATACGGAAAATGAAGAGGCGGCCATAAAATACAGAACAGATATTCCTAAAGCCTTGCAGAACCTGATCTCACTTAGGCTTTTGACTCATCTTGAGTCAAAGAAATGGAGAATAACTGAGGAGCAGAAACCCTGCCCTGTGTTTATGCTCGCGGCAAGAAACCCGTGGAGAAGCCAGGGATGCGCACATGGAAACATCCTCCCAGCTGGAGGAGCTGAACCCCTCCTGGGGCCAGCTGCTCACAATTAAACACCTTTTTTAGCTAAGTACCTGCTTCTCTACTTGATGCTTTCATCCACCTGCCAGGACCAAAGCACGGGGCGGATCTTTTCTCCCCAGAGTTTGACGGTGCTCAAGTCAAAATCAATCCAGGGAAAAGCATCTTTGAAGTGCTCAGGGCTGACACAGCCTCCAAGGACAAAGGCACTGGCATTCCAGCCAGGAGAAAGACCAGAGGAGGGATACAGACTGTCTCAAAACCTCTCCTGCCTTCTTTTTTTTTTTCCCCAAGGGTTTTTAAATTAATCTGTCTTGCAAGCATCAGGTGCCACACAAAAGCCTGACACGTGGTACAGGGAGCTGAGAGCATAATTTGGCTGCTGTTGCTCCTTCTTAAACGACTCTGAGGTTCTGGTGCATAAACCTGTAGATTTAAAAACCTCTTCTGACTTATTTTTTTAACAAAAAAGAGCCATTAAAAAGGCCATTGCTCTTAATTAAAAATGTCTCACATTGCTGTCATTTTTACGACGCACTTCACCACCTCTCAATTCATCAGTGTCACTATTTGTTAAACAACCACCTAATTTCAATGTTTTTTTTTTAAATTCAAGCACATTCATTACCACAGCTGAACGTGATTTAAGGGAAAAAAAATGCACACCATAATTTCAAAATTACAATTTGCAAAAGAAAAGGCAGAAGTCCTTTCTTATTGCTCGAGTTACACTGATTCACCTCTAACAGACTTGGGTTCCTTGTGTGAGAAGAGGCAGGAAAAAGTTTACAACGAAACATTTTGATTTCAGGCATTTTCATTTGGACCCAGTTACAGAAAAAAATAACTAAAGGAAGTCAAAAGGCAAACATTTATGCATGTCAAAATAAATTCTCAGAGTTCACAACATCCCCAGGAGCTACAAGAATACAAGGCATGACAAGAACAACTCTAAACCTACCGCGTGCATTTACATTTTAAATTAAAGGTTTTAGAAGCCTAGCACCATAACAACTGCAATCAGTGAAAATTTAATCCCTTCTGGCTTTAATGGTGGCAGACAGAGCCCAGTGACAAGAACTTTGGAGCCTTCTGCAATCGTTAATGGCTCCTGTAAGATCTCCCCCCACTTTCTGAAATAAATTTGCACAACATCAGCTGCTGCAAAGGTCAGGGTTGTTTTCTGCAGCGCAGCAGCCTTCAGCTATATTCCATACAGCTTCCCCTTCTACAGCCCACGTCCAGGGACTCATCTCATTCCAAAGCTGCTGCAAAAATGAATTATAACATAAAATTAAAGATTATTATCCGAAAGAAAGCAGCAAACAAAACATTATCTGGCAGAAACCCTCCGTTCCTTCTCTGACAGAACTTCTCTCATACCAGGCCTGCTGCAATCCTAAAAAAAGTCGCTTTTATTTTACTGAAAAAGCCAAACCACACACAAAGAGTGCAAGAAACCAATGTTTACAGTTTTCAACAGTCACAAACAATTATAATAAGAATTACTGCGTGACACTGTGAGCATCTACTTTTCTCTAGGACTCACAACACTTCTACTTCTCTTCTAAGGTTTAGGATGCTTTTTCCTTCCCCTTGGAAGGAAATGGCACAGATACAGCTCAAAAAACTGAAGCATGTAAATCTAACATTTAACTGAGACATGCAAACTAGAATTTAAAGCTTCCTAAGCCAGGAGCACTACAAAAAAAAAAGAAAAAAAAAAGAAATCTCCAATTACTGTACCTTGGGAATGCTTTCTCTTAAGACATGCAGCATCTGATTTCTCCTTATATCCTCTCCATTTGAACAAAGAAGGGAGGGAGAAGGGAGGGAGGTAGTAGAGAACTAAAAGTAAAAACACTGAGCTTCAAAGTAAAATTTTTAAAAGGGGTGTCATTCGTTTTTTCATTAGCATCACCATTTTTAGGAAAAAAAAAAAAAAGAAGTAATATTTTCTAGAAAGAACTAACAACTACATACTTAAAAAAACCCCAGATTTTGTAGCAGAAGCGTCAGGTCCCAAATTCAATTTCTTCAGCATCCATTTAGCTGAACTCAATTTCCTCCCTCTTCATAACCAGTTATGACATCACAGCAGAGCTCAAGGCACCAGTAAGGCACAGCTGGGACACGGCACCACCAGAGTCACACGACCCAAGGCATCATCCCCCTCCCTGGTGCAGGGCAGGGCACACTGACCCTTCCTAAATGTACACTGAAAAGCTCAGTTTTAAGCACAGCTCTGGCTTTTTTTTTTTTTTTCCCCCCCTCCAAGAGTGTGAGAGGATGGTTAAAAATTAAGATTGGACAAAATCTCCTCCTGCTGCCCTGTTGTGCAAGGCCCCAGGAGCAGCCAGCACCCCCTGATCCAGTGAAGGGAGTGACATTCCACACTCGTGTCACCTGCCACAGCTATCCTGGCCCAGGGCTCAGCCAACAGCTCTGCCAGCACGTGCCTCAGTGCAGGTGCAAATGAAATGTATTTATTGCTGGACATCACTTCTCTGGAGGGGAGGAAAATCGGGCTCAGAGCTACAGCACTCGGGATTCCACGGAATAATTTACGATGTTCTCCTGGCTGTGGGAATGCAACCCCCAGGAAGAACGGACACAGGAAGGGCAAGAAAAGTAGAAGAAAAATTGCTTTTCATGCTGAGGGTGGTAAAACACTGAATAGGCTGCCCTGAGAGGTTGTGGAGTCTGTTGTTGGAGACACTGAAAATCCCACAGGAGACATCCTGAGCAACCTGCTCTCATCAGCTCCGTGGCTCTGAGCAGGGAGGTTGGACTTGAGCACCCCCAGAGATCCCTCCTGACCTGCACAACTCTCCAATTCTATGAACAGGACTTTCCCATCTAAAGGTTAACTTAACTGTGACAAAAATCTATATGAACTTTTTACACAGTAAGAAAATGCTATTTGAAAGCTAAGACAAAAAAAAATCAGCTCTTCCAAATGCAATTTTTAGAAGGTTTTGTGGCCTTAACCACACGCTGAAATTCCGGAAGAAAAAAACCAATAAAGTTATATTGTCTCAAAATCAATGCATTGAAACATTAATTCTGGCTCTCACTGACAGGATTTTTTTTTATTTCCCTGTATTTCTATCGTGGAATCACAAACTTGATCACAGAATACTTTCTGCCACAGGGGCTGACTGCTGGGGTTCATCTGTTCCAATCCTCTTCACAGATCAGGATCAACTTTAAAGTCAGATCCAATTTCAGGTTTGCATCAGATTGCTTGGGTGATTTCCAGCTGAATTTCGAGTGTCTCTCTGTGCAAATACAAAGAACTGTATCTGTTCCTACCTTCCTATCACATAAATTAAGCTTTCAGCTTCATTTTATCATCACTAAATGAAGACACCTGAAAAAGATCACGGAGCAATGGATGACAGGAACTCAGCTGGTCTTGTTTTATCTTACAACAGCCTGGATATGACAGAAATCTCTGGAAAACGCTGCTCCTTTGATGGGCTACTTCAGGTAGGTCCTGAACTCAGTGTCTGCCTGAGTATGAAGAAGAGGCAGTTTCTAAATCTTCTGTCATTCTGTAAATTTTAAGCTTGTTCACTGCTACACAGGTGTCCCTCTGCAGCTCTCCTGGAGCCCCTTGAGGCCCTGCAAGGGGCTCTGAGCTCTCCCTGGAGCCTTCTCCTCTCCAGGTGAACACCCCCAGCTCTCCCAGCCTGGCTCCAGAGCTGGACACAGAACTCCAGAGGGGTCTCACCAGAGCAGAGGGAGAGAATCCCCTCCCTGGACCTGCTGGCCACGCTCCTTTTGATCACAAAGTGCCCCATTTCTGCACCCTGCCATTATAATAATAATTTCCCTGAAGCACTGAAGGGGATCAGGCACCCAGAGGAGTCACTGGCATCAGGCACCATAAACCAAGCTCGTTTTGCAAGGCACGAAATTAAATACTTTGTAAGGATGAAAATCAAAGTACAACTACAGTTTGCTCAGCAAAGGAGTGATCTCCAGGCTGCCCCACGGAAAACAGAGCTTGGGGAATCATTCAGTGTCAGCTGTGCTTTCTGTTCCCTTCTGCATTTAAAGCTCGTTGTGCTCCCAAAACACACAAGTCAGCGTGGGTATTATTTGTAGGCTGCAGGTTGGAGACCCTTTTCCTGAACAATTCTGCATTTTCAGAGGAAGGTTTGCTTGGATTAAGAGTTTAACGATGGGCCATTTATCCCTCCTATCACCAACAAAAGCCCTGGATGAAGCTTGGTGATTTCCTCGTTAACACGCTGCAGTCCGGGAGCAGAATTAAGAAATTTAATCACTGGAGTAATTCAGAGCACAAAGAGACTGTTACAGCAGCTTGCATTAATTTTGCTGAGGAATCAGAGGACGTGGCCAGTTTTTCACCCCTCACAATGCTTTATCATAGCACTGGGAACAGTCACTTTGCTTCCCAGTGGATATTTACAGATCTATCTCAGCTTTCACTGATCATAAATAACAGGTACCTGTAAACCTTGATGGCACCAAGATCTGTCTCACACAGGACGAAATTACAACAAATTGGGGCATTTAGGAAATTTATAAACTGAATTCAGCTAATTAGGTTGACTTCACCAGCAATAATGCAAGTTGCAGAGCTTCTCCCAGCGCCACTGCAGATGGGAATGGTGGATGCCAGAGGATCCAAAAGTTATTGAGAGGCAAATTAGAATGACAAAAGCACTTTTCACACACTGCCAGCTGTAATTGTCCTGCAAGTCTCCAAAAAAACCTGTTGAAACCTATTGGTGACCTGATATATATTCCATTTGAAGTGATGCCATACATAGCTTGGGTGGGTTTTCTTGGTTTTGCCTTTTTTCTTTTTTAACTTTGGTTTTAGGAGAGGCGCTGGTGCCTGAATTTGGAGTTGCTTTTTCTGATCTTTTACCTTTCCATAAACAACAGTGGTCACATCTTTCTCATCACTCTCCCCAGTCCATCCAACATCAAATCTGAAAATTTCTGCTCCATAGTCCAGACTTTATCTAAAAAAATCCCAACCCTCATCTCTCTTATTTACTCTATAAGCAGAATCCAAGTAGCACTGAAGCCATCCTTCCTTCCTTCAAAAATAAAGCTACCAAAGGCTGGGAGCACTCAGGAACCACAAAGATTTGCTTCCCACGTAAAAAAAACATAAATCCCTGCCACTAACAACCCTGAGCTTTGTGCCACTGGGACAATAAATCAGAAACCCAGGTAAAAGTGCCTTCCAGAAGGGTGTTTGTACAGGCACAGTGCTGTGGCTCAGGGGTCTCACCACTTCATGCACCTTTTTGACAGAGCTGTTGAAGCAGAAGATTGTTCTGCAGCCTTGGCCAGATGAAAAGATCTTTTAAAGCAGCACAAATAGGAAAAAAAAAAAAAAATTCATAAAGTCCTCACTAGTTTTAAAGGGGAGTTAGAGAATCTCTGTAATGCTGAAAAAACTCCCTAAACCAACAAATGACACTCTGGTTTTCCTTACAGTAATTACAGAATTACCCTGAGTATTGCTGTGCTTCCGATTTATTAACAGGGTTTTACTTGTGTGGTCATGCAGTTCACACATAAAAACTCATGGCCAAAACACAGCCATTCCTGCACTGTGTAACTGCTTTGTGCAAAGCTGCAGTTTAAAAATAAAGAAATTTATTAAATGGTATTTCTTTATAAAGAATAACACAACCAAATCCTTACTAAAATATCTTGAGGGCCCTCTGTGCTTGCAGCTCATGGTTTGTAGATTGTTCAAGTGACAGCCAAAAGTGTGAAAGGCAAAAATACTGAATTTTTGCTGTGCAATACCTGCTCTGAGCCATCAATTCAACTGTGTACATTAAATAATGGACCAGTAATTTCAGAAATCTGTTCTTAAAAATGTTCCAGGCATCAGACCAAGATTCCCAGCAACACTACCTGAACGTCCTCAGCCTGCTCATTAAAATGTAAGGAGTCCCCCAACAGAATGAATGCCCAAGATTTACTGCAGCTGAAAGCTAATAAATCCAGCCTGAATAAAAATGGAAAATGAAATGTGATTTGTAAAACTGATCCTACTCCCTTTAGGGCAGAATTAGGGATGCTGGCCAGAGAGCTATCAGCCAGTTTGCCTTTGGACACCGACTCCTCTTGTCCCACCAAGAGATTTTAGTTTGAAGTGGAATTTCAAACACTATTAAAAGACATGAAACACAATGGGAACAAGATGTTTATCCACAAAAATAATTTTTACAGTGTCCCCCAAACGTGCTGCAGCAGGAAATCCTACACTGGAAAAAGGGAGAACAAACTGATGTTCCCCACTTTGCAGCATGAAAAACCAACACAGACCACATTCTTACTCAAGAAAAGCAGACCCCAAGTGTCCAAAAAATGTATTATAGTGATCTAAACAATCTTACCCTCCTTCCCATCAACAGGTTTGGATATTTCCATATCAAAGCTCTCCTGCAGCTGCTGGCCTTTGAAGCGGTTGAGATGCTCCTGTTCTATTAAGTTACTTTCCTCCTCTTCCAGAGGCTGCCAAGTCCCATCAATAAACCACTGGCCACGCATTACAGGGATCTTTTCCGTTTCTAAAGAAAAAAAAAAACCACAAAAAAAGAGATTTTTTTTATGCAACAAATCACAAACCGAGAACAGGAAATGCAGCGTAATCTGCAAACCTGGGCTAACGAGGCCGGATCTTCCAACCGTGTGTGAGGATGTGAGAGGTGGACAGAAAAACAGAATCCCAGAATGGTTTGGGCTGGAAGGGACCTTAAAAATGCATCCAGTGCCACCCCTGCCATGGGCAGGGACACCTCCCACTGTCCCAGGCTGCTCCAAGCCCCGTCCAGCCTGGCCTTGGACACTGCCAGGGATGAGGAGTCCACAACCTTTGGGCAACACAGTCCTTTGGGAACTGCACTTCCAACAACCCAAATTACACATCAGTTAGCATAAATTGAGGTATTTAAAACTGCAAGTTGTTTTTTTGTTTTTTTTTTTTTTTTAATTAAAATCAGCGTTTTACTCAGAGCTGGTTTTGGTTGCTGTTGTTCTAGTTTCAGTTTTGGTTCTCCAAACGAGGAAAGTGGGGGCTCAGCATTTGCTGTGCACGTGGCAAAAGAGAAAACTAAGAAAAATATAACTTGGTGCTTATTCTACATCAAACTGTGCTTAGCTGTTGCCCACACTAACTACTGGGAGCAAAAATTCCTCTTATACCCATCCCTGCAAGCAAGGTGGGACAATGACATCCAGTGCAACTTTGAATTTCCCCTCCTACACCTGGAAAATCAAGGAGAAATACCATGTGTGCCTGTGCTCCACAAGCCTCAAAGATCCCAAATCCAAGTTTTCATGGGATTAACACAGATTTGGGTCTGCTGAGAGCACAGAGCAGTGGGACCAGTAACCTCCAGTGCACACTGGGAGTGTATATGTATATATTTATCTATATAAGTATGTATAGACTGACTCAGCCAAAAGCAAATATCCTGTGTGTGTTATACTGACCACAAAGGTTTAGCTCTACAAAGAAAATAAGAACTCAACCACAGAAAAAAAAAAAAAAAGGAGATGAGGGGGAAAAAAAAATAGGCTTCACTCCTCAAAGATCTGTTCCGACCTGGAAGGTGGAAAAAAAGCTGGTAAAGACAAATTGGAAAAGAAACAATAGATGCAAACATGCAGCAAAGGAAAATCAGGTAAAAATTAAACATGAAACAACAGATTTCAGAGTTACTGAGCACAGAATGGATCTCTTTGGTCTGTCACCAGAGCTGGGTGAGGTGACCCAGCCACGGGTTTTGAGCCTGGTCCCAATGCTCTGTGAGCACCACCAGTGGCTCAGGTCACAAAAACTCCTGGTTCTGCACTGCCCTCCTCTACAGTCACACCACAAATGCTTGCTGTGCCCAAAAGTCATTTCCACACCAACTGCTGGCAGATGAGAACGTAACAGAGAATTGCAAACACCTCCAAAATCTACTTAGAACCTCTAAAGTAGTCTGAATTTCTCATCCCTCGGACCACAGAACGTACGAGCCGTGAAAATAAAAGGAAAATCACCTCTAAACAATCTCCCCACGGGGCAATCAACACTCCCAACGCTCCAGAGCCAATTTTGAAACCTTTGCTGCAACAGATTTACAGGAAAACACAGGACTAGCAGTGACAACGAGCTCGTGGCAGAAGGAGGGCACACGGGCGGGTGGTGGCACCTTTACCTTGGTACTGCCACGACTGGCAAGGAAAGGTGACCAGCAGGAAATCTCGTGGCAGGGAACAAAGCAGATCAGCAGGAGCCCAGCTTCCCACTGAACTTCCCCTGCTTGGACATCCCTGAGTTCTGCTGAGTGGGAATCCTGCAGAACAGCCCCTCTGTGCACACGTGGCGCGACAACTTCCCGAAAGAACAGCTCAGGGCATCGCCAGCTCTCTCATCCCTGCTTCCCACGGATCCCAGTTTCTTTCCCAGGCACTGGACATGCTGGTTCACCCCTCCCAAGGCCCTCGTGGCAGCTCTTCCATCCCCGTGCTCAGGTCGTGTGGCCTGACCAAAACACAAAAGTAGTGCAAGACCCGGTTCTGCCACTCAGCTGCTGTTTGCCCTCCCAAAATAGCTGTTCCAGGTAGGAGCCAGTTGCCGTGTGCTGAATTCCTGATGCTTTGGGTGCTCATGGTCCATCAGCTTGAATAAAGAGGTTGGAGCGTTCTAAGGGCACGGTTGTTTAGCAGAAATTAACCCCCAAAAATATCAGAAAAACCAAAGAGCTGAGTGGCTGTAAAACGCAGAAGCTAACAGTGCCTGCAAGTTACACAAAAAAACCCAATATTCCATGAAAATTGAGACTAATTTGGAGCCTGCATCCCATCAATGGAGGGTGAAAGATGAGCTTTCAGTTCTCATGAACTGAACGTTAACCACAGCAGTGGCACCACGCACGGCAGCCTCCTTCCCTAACCTCTGCTGTGTTCCCAGACATTTCACACCTGTCAGATATCCACATTTTTTCAGCCCATCCAGCGCACACAGATCCAGTCAGGCTGCCCTCCCGAACAAAGCTCTGCCTGGAGGAAGAAGTGAGATGCACATTAAATGTGAGGGGAGATAAAGGCTCCCATTGTGGCTGAAGCAATGTCAGGGCTACGTCAGATGTTAATCCTCACTGGGAAAATCTGGGAGCAATTCCTCAGTTCTCGACTAAGCAGCCTGATGAGGCTCCATTCACGGAATCCACAGAAAAGATATGTTTTTTTAAATAATAATCATATGAATACTACTTTGTACTCCAAACCAAATGAATACAAGACACCTCTTTTTCGGTTTTGAAGGGCTTCAAGTTTTTCACGTGGGAATTTCCACCTACAGATTTCTAAAATTCTAGCCATCAAGTATTAAAATAAATATTTTCAGGCTCTTTTTGCCTGAGAGAAACTTTCCCAGAGTGGTTCTTTTCAAGAGCAGTCTACAGCACTCAACAGCAGCTCTCAAACATAACTTGAGCCCTTCCCAGAAAGGCTCAGCCAGGAAAAACTGTTTGAAACGAGAAAAAAATTGACATAAAATCTCTGCAGAACAGTTGAGCTTGGGAATAAATTCATATATCTGGCTCTGGAAAGGGCGTTCATACGCAAATATAAATTATTTTCAGATCCAAAGACAATTATGGAGGTTTGAAAAACCTGAGTGAGGCAATTCTGTTTTCCAGCTCTGTGGGATTTTGGGACGACCAAGAAATTGCCTTTTTTTTCCCTTTTTTCCCCCATTCCCTCCATTAAACTGTTGCACACTCTCAGAGCAGCCAAAGCAGCCTGAACCACAAACTGCTTTTATTTCCCATCACGAGCTGGGAGGGCGGGTCTGAACACTGAGCTACAGGGAAACCTCAAGAGAAAAGCACCTGGAAGGAAAAGGAAGGCAGAAAATGACATTTCCTGCCATCGGCAGCACGGTTTGGCTCTCAGCAAACCGAACACGGTCCTGCAGAACCCGGATAATCAAATCTGTGATCACAGCACACGAGGAACCATTTCCTGTGGAGCCAGGCTGGGAGAGCTGGGGGTGCTCACCTGGAGAAAAGAAGGATCCAGGGAGAGCTCAGAGCCCCTTCCAGTTCCTAAAGGGGCTCCAGGAGAGCTGGAGAGGGACTGGGGACAAGGGATGGAGGGACAGGACACAGGGAATGGTTTTAAACTAAAAGAGGGGAGGTTAAGAGGGAATATTAGGGAGAAATTCTCATCTGTGAGGGTGGGGAGGCCCTGGCACGGGGTGCCCAGAGAAGCTGTGGCTGCCCCTGGATCCCTGGAAGTGTCCAAGGCCAGGCTGGACAGGGCTTGGAGCAGCCTGGGATGGTGGAAGGTGTCCCTGCCCACGGCAGGGGGTGGAACTAAATGGTTTTTCAGGTCCTTTCCAACCCAAACCATCTCATGATTCTACGACAACCTCCAAATTCTGAAGGTCACCAGCTCCAAAAGCAAGTGGCACTGCAGTCAGCGAAGGCAGGGAAGTGCACCAGTGGTAATTCCGCGGAATATTTTGGATTGGGTGGGGAAATCATTTCCCACAAGAGATTCTGCAGTAAAATCTGCCCCTGTGGGAAAGAGGAAAGGCTTTCCTAACCACAGCTCCTCTGTCTAATCCTGCACAGGGGCTGTCACTGAAAAACTGCCCTGTTCCATCCAGAAGACTTGCTGCAAACTTATGGCAGTAAACAGCATTAAAAAGGGATGAACCAGAATTGCCACCTCAGCACCCAATTTCAGCAATTTTTTAGCGCTCCCTTATCCACCTTGAATAAATTCATTCATGTTGTGGATATTCAGATATTTTAGAAAGCTTTAACTGCATTCTTTCAGTTACTTGTGTTTTCTGGAAGAGTTAAAGACACTGGAATTACATCACGTTGTAATTTAATTTATTTTTTGTCAATACAGAATTCCAAATCTGTAACGCGAAATGTTAGTTATCCTTATCCCTGCAATCTCCATCCCTAGGAAAGGATTTGCCTTGATTTCTTGACTGCCTTAAGTCTTACACCATATAATCTGCAGCTGGCAGTGCTTCAGACTGAAAGATACCAACATATTTCACTGGTTATACACTTCCATGGTTTATTTATAAAAGAATTTCTAAATAAATCTGAATGGTGGAGATTAGAAGTAGATGAAAACCACTTTATTTTAATTAGTCACACATATTTTACCACTCTTACAGGAAATCAGTTTAAGAGACTTACTCTGCAACAAAGGATTTCTTTATTTTGGCACAAATGGGTCTTTTTTTCCCCCTGAAAATCTGAAGAATAAAAGAATGCAAGTGCTGTAATTAATGGTGTGATAAGAACATGAGTGATTTGCATTATGATAATCACCTAAATCCTCTGAATAATGAGAATTATGTTAAAATAAAAACGGTATGCACCATATAAACTACTGCACGTGTGTGTAGTGCATGGGTATAACCCAGCTACTCCTTCTTTGTGAAGATCTTTAAACTGTGTGATCACATCTAATATAAATTGGAATAAAAAGCTGGCTAATCCATCACAACAAAGTCACAACTGAGCAGAATTTGCCTTTGTTTTCCTTCTATCACATCAATTCTACCATTCATTTCCTGCCACCACATTGCTGGACAGGGCACGGCCCTAAATTTCAATTTTGCACAGCTCAAACAACCCTTTTTCACCTGCCTTGGTTCAGGACCACGAAAGTGTGACAAAACTAAGATAATTCAGAGATAAGAACTCAACTGCTGGCCAAGTCCAGGCACTCCTGGCACTCTGCAGCCATCAGTCCCGAGACACTCATGATGATTTACCCACAAATCAGACCTAAAAGGTTAATAGAATATTCAGAGGCTCAGAAATTCAAATTAAAGCCGGTGTTTTGCTCAAATTGACAACTCCCAGCTCTCCGAGCCCATAGCCAAGAAGCCAGGCAAGAAACACAAGCTTATAAAACACTACCAGGTCGAGATGCTTTTCAGTGTGGTAATTTCAGATTCCTGCTTTTTGGTGCTGTAACATTTCCTTGAATTTGATTTCCTTCAATTCGATTTCCTTCTTACCACAGTGGCAAACAATTTGCAGCATGTGAGAATGATACCTGCACAAGATGAAGGTAACTTTGAAGCTACAAATATGACAACTTAAACTCAAAGTTAGTTAAGTAATTAAGTGCTCATACATTTACCAAGGACCTGGCCTGAAACACCTCCAGGGATGGGGAAGCCACAGCTTCTCTGGGCACCCTGTGGCAGTGCCGATCTACATAAATATGAATAAATACATATATAAAAATATATTCCAGAATAACATCAAGGGTGCTGTTAGAGAGTTTTAAAACAATTTGTTATCCATTCCCATCATATCAAGCCTAAAATCATGTTCTGGGTATATTTCATCAGGAACTTTAGTGATAGGACAAGGAGATAAGAGTTCAAACTGAAAAAAATTGGAATTTAGTCTAGATACGTGGAAGAAATTCTTGTCTGTGAGGATGGTGATGTTGTAATAAAACAGCCCCAAAACAAAAATTGCATTATTTCCTATTTGCTACCTAACAAAACACACTTTTAAACCTTTTTCTTTTTTTTTTTAAGCTTAACATTGTACACCTTTCTAGCTCTCCCTCACATTATTTCAGAACGCAGCAGGTGACTGACTTTTAAATAAATGGAGCCACTCTTTGATCCCAGCCTCGTGACCTCCCTTTGTTCAAGCACAGACACGTGTGACCTGTCCTGCTCTTCCAAAAGGAACCTGAACTGCAGGGCAGTTCAAGGGTGAAGCCTCGGCCTCAGAAAACTTCACAGGGGCACAAACTTAGAGCCTGAGACTGAGCTGAAAAGAGATTTCATTCACTGAGCACTAAAAATCATCATTTTGCTGGTTCATCCAGTAATGCTCAGTTGCTTCACTGAAGCAATTTGTAAATTCCAGGTGGAAGTTACATTTGAGTTTCACGGAGAACTAAGCACATCCAGAGCAATCCAACTCGCTCAAGGGGGATTTTCTTTCCAGAGCAGCTAAACCTGGGAGCCTCAGTGCTGGATCCCAGAGGCAGGAATAGATGTTTTGCTCTCCTGCAAACATGGAATTGCCTCTGTTTTACCAAGATTGCCCGAAGTATTCCAGCAACAGCCTACAACTGTTTTTTCCTGAAGTGTTTTTAATCCATTTACGCTGTGAATTGAGCAATCAGGAATGAAAGGCTGATCTTTGGGACTGGTTCCAGTGTCGAGCACAGAAGGAACCCCGCAAAAAATGATGAATGTCCTCCAAGCCATCAATGCTATAAATCATCCCAAAATACAGAATCACAGAATGGTTTGGGTTAGAAGAGAAATTCAAGATCATCTCGTTCCAACATCCTGCCATGGGCACCTTCCACTATCCCAGGCTGCTCCAAACCCCATCCACCCTGGCCTTGGACACTTCCAGGGATCCAGGGGCAGCCACAGCTTCTCTGGGCACCCTGTGCCAGGGCCTCCCCACCCTCCCAGCCAGGAATTCCTTCCCAATATTCCATCCATCCCTGCCCTCTGGCAGTGGGAAGCCATTCCCTGGGTCCTGTCCCTCCATGCCTTGTCCCCAGTCCCTCTCCAGCTCTCCTGGAGCCCCTTTAGGCCCTGCAAGGGGCTCTGAGCTCTCCCTGGAGCCTTCTCCTCTCCAGGTGAACCCTCCCAGCTCTCCCAGCCTGGCTCCAAGACATAAGTTTTCCAGGAAGGATTTTCCTGGTTTAAGTAACAGTTTAATTAACACATCCACAATTGCTCTTTCCACAGACCTGATCCTGATGGTCCAAGCCAAAATCCCAAAGCTCACTTCACAGGCCACGTCAAGCAGGAAGCACCCATCAGAAAACCACCTTGGACTGTCAAAACACGAAACAAGCTGCAGTTTTAAACTTCAAACTGTATTTTTATCGAGTTCTTATCAATTAAAACAGTTCACTAAACTTCAGTCCTAGTGCTCTGAAGTACTTCCACCGCTGGCATTTGCTGCTGGAACCACTGAGTTTGTCCCTTATCAGCTCTTTTCCCCCCTCCAGGGAGACCTGCATTTTTTGAAACCACAAAAGAACAACTCCTGTGCCACAGGACCAACACATGGGCACCTCCCCAAGGTGAGTGTGTGCTCCCAGCCCACCCACAGCCACGGGGCTTTTGCACAATGCCACGCTCACGCCCCGGGTGTGCTCTCCTGAAAACCCTGCTTTGTTCCCCAGCTCCACCAGCCCCGGCCATCACGGATGAATGGTTGGAACAACAGGTTCCTGGAGTGTCTTCCAAAACAAAGAAGAGCAAGACTGTCCCAGCACACACCTCAGAGCTGCCACTGACGAACAAGATGACAGCAAAGGTTATTATGCCCTCGGATGGTTTCAACTCCTCCCTCTTCCACCACAGGGATTATTTTTCTGTGCTCTCCTCCTGAACTCACTTCCTTCTTCTGACTACTCCAGGCCAACTCCAGAATTCCCTACCCCTTCACCTCCATGTTTAATTTTTCCTTCCTTTTTTTTTCCTAACCCTGTAGGGTTTCCCCTTCCAGCATGATTTTCACAGAATCCCAGAATGGTTTGGGTTGGACTTTAAAGACCACCCAGTTCCACCCCTGCCATGGGCAGGGACAGCTTCCACTACCCCAGGGTGCTCCAAGCCCCATCCAACCTGGCCACTTCCAGGGGCCGGGGCAGCCACAGCTCCTCTGGGCAACAATTTGAGCTTCTTTCACTGTAAATTTCACTGCCCGGCATCCCACTTGCACCTCGTGTTCCATTCACCCCAGCGCTCACTAATCCTGCTATTTACAACATTTGTTATCTGCGGAGTTTCCCCTCTCCAGCTGCACACCAGCTACAGCCGCTCGCAGCCCCCTCACACAGCTCACATCACACCAGTGACCTTTCCTCCGGCCAACTCTCAAACCACTCCTTCACCCTCACTGTTTTCAACCTTACAGATATCTCTGAGACCACTGCTTGTGCTTCTTATTTTAATTTCTTGCTCTTTTGCAGATTTTTTTTTTCCCAGCTAGGCCTTCTGCTCACTAACTGGCACAGTGACAGCTCTTACAGATCCCTGCCGTGCTCCTCCAAGAGCTCTGGACAAGGTCTCCCTTTGCTTTCAGTGTTGTTTTTCCCTAAAAGGGTATCACACAAAAATTCAGCTGTCATCAGACTTTAATCCAACTCTGTCACCTCCGAATTAAATCCCAGCCCATTCCTTTGATCTCAACACTGTCCAACCCGTGTTCAAGTCTGAATGAACTCAGAGCAGAACTCCTGATCCTCCTCATCCCACAAACATCCTCTGCTGCCACAGTTACAGCAGAAAACACCCCTCTCACCCACAACTTGTAATCCAGGTATTCCCTACATCTCTGCCTTCATCCTTGCTGATCAAATCCAGCAGGAGAAGTGCTGGACCACGTCAAAGGACAAGCACAACTTCCTAAGCCATGTCCATCCTTAGCTACTCTGCTGCAGCTGAACCACCCACTGGAGAATGATTCTGGTCCCATTTAAAGGAGAAAGACAACAGATTAATTTTGCTTAAATAAAACATAAAAGCTGAAGACGGGGAAGAAACTTGCCCTCAGAGACACATCCCAAGTGCTGTCACCTCAACCCTGGTCTAGTGAAAGCATCTCAAAAGTCCCAAGTTCTCTCTACTGAGAGGCCACAAAAAAACCCTGAACATACACACACAAACAAATGTGATTGAGTACACGGAACACTGCAAATCTGAAAGTGATTTCATCTACGTGTGTTAGGTCACAGAAACCCAGAGTGGTTTGGGTTGGAAAGAACCCTAAAGCCCATCTCATTCCAACCCCCTGCCGTGGGCAGGGACACCTTCCACTAGCCCAGGTTGCTCCAAGCCCTGTCCAGCCCGGCCTTGGACACTTCCAGGCCTTTTGGTCAGGAAGGAGCTGGCCAAAATTAAGCTACAAGATGTTTTTGAAAGGAGCCCACAGTGAGAAAGAAGCAAAGAAGCAAAAAAATAAAACCCAGAAAGATTTTGAGTAGTGAAAGAAATGTTTCACCTTTACCAAGTAAACTGTCAGGGTTTTATCTGCAAAAGAATTACATGCCTGGAGATAAAAAAAGCCATAAAATAGTATTCAGGAATTCAGCCTTCAGTCAAGAGGTCCTCTATATAAAAGAAGCTGTTATCAAGTAAGTAACCAAGTTCAAAGACTGTCTGACACGGCAAAACCAATGATCTAAGTGTGCTGTAAAATGACTGAAAGCACTGCTAAAACCAGACTAAACCAAATGAAAGTCACAAGAAATGATAAACTCTTGATTCCACGCCCTTAATTTTCATCTTGATCAAGAAGGCAGCTAAAATGCTCTTTTAAAGCAGTCCAATTCCAGCCTGAGCAGACAGGTCTTGCTTTTAAGACCCAGTGGTCCACTCTGTATTCACACATATTTCCAGGTTAAAGTCAGTAAAATATCTGTTTTAGCAGTACATCTTCACTCAGGGATGGTTCTAGTGAAGAAATTTTGTTTAAAATACAAAAATAGGTTTTTTACTTAATACACTCGAGCAACTGTTAGGTAGAAAAATAATATATATTAAAAAAAACAAACAAAAAACCCCCAACCTTACCAAACTTGCATCTGAGAGTGGAGTAATTTAAATGAATACAGGAAACTCGACAATGTACCCATGAAAAAAAGCCAGGAAAAAGCAAATACCCGACAGGACAACGTTTGCATGGGATAAATCCACAAGCCAGAAAACAGGAGAGGGTCACCCAAAAGTTCACAGGCCACGGATTTAAGAGACTCACACAGGACTTTGCAAACTCCACTGAGAAACTCCATAGCAAAATGGATGTAAAGCAGCCCTTGTCAACTGGGAGGGCTGAAAAGGGCTGGATAATTTAAGATTTAAACAGAAGACCCTTGTATAAAATATTATTCATTGTCATCTCCACAGAAAACAAGAAGCAGCCCTGCTCCAAATTACTGACTTATCTGAAAGCCTACACTAATAATTTTCATCCTCTTGCACCATTTTTGCTGGTTCTACAGTACTAATTAAATAAATCCCAGAGGTCACAAGGTAAGGATAAAATTCTCAGTAATTAATCTGCTCAAATTGTAACTCAGGCTGATATTCCTGATGTTACCGACAGATCTTGCAGCGAGCTTAAAAAGCAGATATAAAAAAATATTTCAGCACATGCCAGGCTATAACCAACATTTCCCTGGCACTGTGATGCCCCAGGAATTGCCAGCTGAGGAACCAACTGCTCAGCGTGGTGGCTGTGTGACAGCAGCCTACCCTGGAGTCCAGCACACACGTGAAAAAGGGCAAAATAACAAAGAGGAAAACTTTTGACCTTTGCTCTGAGCTGAACCATGAATCAGCAAAACCAGCCAGCAGGTTCTGTACTCTTCAACGGGCACCTCAGCACATTTCATGTCAGTTGTACTCATCCTACCTCGTGCTTGTGTGGTGAGAGAGGAGGATACTCCTGCCTTACTCAGAGCTGGTTTGACACTTCCACGTCAGGGCAGCAGACACCCTTTGGACCCAGAATTACACACAGGCCACCAAACGGGAATAATATGGGAATTATGGCTCCACCAAGGCCTTCAAAGGCACAGATGAGATGGAATCCTGGGATTTGACCTTGCTGTTTTCTCAGGTCTGGATGCAGCAGTCGGGAAGAATGGGGGAAAGGCACTGATAGGGAATAGAGGCAAGGAAATGTGCAGTGAAGAAGTTAAACCAGAAGGCACCAGGAGACCCTTGAAACACCAAAAGTTGATCTCAGCCTTGTAAAGGACTGGACCTGCTAATAAGAAAAGACTTGAGCACTCTCCTTAATCAGCTTTCTTAGGACTAGAAATCATCCCCGTCATTAGTCTGCTCAGGCCCAGGAGTTTATTTCTCCCCTGCCTCTGGTGCTAACCTCTGGGAATCTCTCCTTCCTAGCACCAGAAATCTTCTCTGCACAGCCTATGCTGTCATCTGAAACATCTGCTCCTCGAGCTTAACGAGACTGAATCAGCTTGCAAAATGGACAAGGCACAGTGTCAAGAAATTAAACCTTTAAGCTGCTGACGAGTGCAGTCTCTTGCTCCCATTACCAGGAGCAATCCTGCCTCACCTGACAGCTCTGCTCGCTCCTTCCCCTCTCTCCCTACGGCACAGTTACAGGAATGGCAGCAGTTTCCTCCTCCCCTGCATGTCCTGCATCTTCTCCTCCCAGGAACCATGTGGCACATTCACAGACTGCCAACAGCAAGAGGCTTCAGGGTGGTGATAGGGACAAGCAGCTCCAGTTTCTGCTCAAGAAGCTGTGCCCAGGCTCCTCTAGCTCAGAACTCATGTGGACCGAGCCCTCTGCTTGCTCCTGGAGCTCAGTGTCTGCTGGGGTGATGATTTGAAAGACAAATCTTCACATGAGTGAACTGTATTGTCATTTATGGACCTCCCTCCTGTAAAGAGGCTGATAAATAAAGAGGGAAAACCACAGAAAGCCTGGTTTTCATCTCTGAAAGTCCTGCTGTTCCCCCATGACTCCCACCTGAGTCTCACGATGAGAGAAACCTGCCTGCCCCTCTGCCAAGCCCATGCCAGGACATGCTCAGCTCCTCTGCAGCTCACTCTACTCCACAACATCTCCCTCGTCCTTGAGGGAATGCAGCTGGAAAGCAAGTCCTCAGGAACAGCAGGTGAGCGGTGGCACAGCTTGTCAGCCTCAGGAAAGCAGGGGCTCACTTGTCCAGCAAGACCCACCAAAGGAAAAGTGCAGGGAGCTGGGGTCTCTGCCGCTTTCACTTCTGCTCCCCAAGGTCTCCTGTCCTCCAGCAAAGCACACACGAATGCAAGGGGAAGGGTGGCAGAGGGGGTGTATTCCCACCTCATTTGGAAGTTGAGGGGGTGAAACAAATTTCCCTCTATTGAAAGCGTAGGAATTATGGATTATGCATGGATGAGATGCCTGTTGAAACCCCTTCAAGAGAAAGGAGGAGAAATCCCACTTCATGCCCCCTCCCGGTGGGCAGGTGATGAGAAAGGAAATAGAAAGCACAGGATCATCATTTCCCTAGCGCAGAGGACAAGGGTCACAAAGGGGAAGCCAGGGCCAACCCTCACCTCCATCATTCCTCACAGAAGATGAGGGATCAAAAGTGTGTCTGTGGGAAGGAGGGAGTGGACAAACAGCTGATGTTTCTACCCTGCTCCTTCTGAAGGAAAGGTGTGCAGGGAGGGAACTGGGGGAGTGCTGAAGGCAAATAACCACCCTCACTCCTCCTCTGCTTAGGAAAAGCAGAGCATGAGAAGGTTCCCAGCCACTTTCCCTCCCACTTTCTTCCGCACACGCCAAGAAACGAGCAGATGCCCAGACCTCCCTTTTCCAAGTCTCTGGGTGCCGGGTGTGCAGGGCCCAGATCATCTCCTTCAGGTTTGTGTGCACGGGGAGGTGAGAGAGGGAAAGATGCTCAGTTCCCTTTGCGGCTGGAAGGGGCTGATGTGCTCAGTACACCCTGAGGGGGGGGTACCGCTCATCCTCGGGGGGGAGGAGGGCCCAGTGTCCCCTCTCTCAGGGATGCCCAAATCTCTCCCTTTATTCTCCAGTACACGCTCAGGGACGCCCAAGTCTCTTCCCTTACAAGTGTGCCTGGCAGAGTGCGATGCTCGGTGCCGCGTCCCTGAGCCTCGGAAGGGCAATTCCCAGTCCCTCCTCGCTCAGGTGCGTGCTGCAGACGGGCACCGCGGGTCGTCTCTTCCCTGGTTAATTTGCCCTGTATCCCTTATACAGGAACACACCGGCAGCAAGCGCGGCCGGGTCCGAGTGCCGGGGCAGGAAGGGCCACCCGGTGTCCCCGCGGCGGGGTCACCCAGCGCAGGCTCCGTGCGCACGGGGGATGCCCAGCATCCCTCGTCGGGACCACGGGGCACCCCGGCCACCCCCGCCGCCTCCCCCCGGCCGGCACGGCGGCACTCACGGTTCCAATAGACGGGGTAGCTCTCGGCGCTGGCCACATCCACCTCGTAGAGCCCGCTCCGCACGCACACCGGCTCCACGGCCGCCGGCTCCCCCGCGCCGCCGCCGCCGCTGCCCAGGGCGCGGAACGCCAGCTCGATGCGCAGCGAGTCGTAGCCGATGAAGGGCTTCCAGGTCTTGCGGTCCTCGCGGTAGAACCAGCGCACCTCCTCGGCGCCCAGCTCCCGCACCACCTCATAGCGGGGCCGGCCGCCGCCCGGC
>VZTF01008168.1:0-24595 GCA_013397755.1 Cnemophilus loriae | reverse complement strand
AGGGTGGGACAGAGACAGCGTGTGACACCGTGTGTGGCATGGAGTGCAACGCTGCAAGTGTGTGACATCAGGTGTAACGCTGAGTGTGTGACATAGATTGTGACACTGAGTGTGGGGCAGAGGCAGCATGTGACACCGAGAGTGTGTGACACAGTGTGACACTGAGCATGTGGCATAGCGTGTGACACTGGATGTGACGGAGTGTGACACCGAGAGTGTGTGACACAGAGTGTGACAGTGAGAGTGTGTGACATAGAGTGTGGCAGGTGAGAGTGTGACACAGACAGCGGGTTACACTGAGGCTGTGTGACATAGTGGGTAACACAGTGAATGTGACAGAGACGGCGTGTGACATTGAGTGCGTGACGTGCTCAGACAGTGTGTGACACTGTGCGTGACACTGTGTGTGACAGTGACACTGAGTGTGTGACATAGCGTGTAACATGGTGAGCGTGACAGAGACAGTGTGACAGAGCGTGGGACATTGTGTGACAGAGACAGTGTGACACTATGTGATGTAAAGTGTGACACTGTGAGTGTGTGACACAGACAGCGGGTTACACTGAGGCTGTGTGACAGTGCGTAGTGCAGTGAATGTGACAGAGACGGCGTGTGACATTGAGTGTGTGACATAGCTCGTAACATTGTGTGACATAGCGAGTAACACTATGTGTGACATCCGCAAACACAACGTGTAACACTGAGTGTGTGACATCTTCAGACACAGAACGTCACACCGTGTGTGTGACATAGCATGTGACACTGTGAGTGTGACACACTCAGACACGGCATGTGACCCTGTGAGTGTGACGTGCTCGGAGTGTAAAACTGCGTGACGCGCTCTGACACAGCGTGTAAATCTGTGTGTGACACCCTCAGGCACAGCCTGTGTCCCCGTGTGTGTGTGACACCCCCAGTCAGGGTAACCAGCCCCCAGGTCTGTGCGTGTGACACCCTCAGGCACAGCCTGTGTCCCCGTGTGTGTGTGACACCCCCAGTCAGGGTAAACAGCCCCCAGGTCTGTGCGTGTGACACCCCCAGGCACAGCCTGTGTCCCCGTGTGTGTGTGGCACCCCCAGTCAGGGTAAACAGCCCCCAGGTCTGTGCGTGTGACACCCTCAGGCACAGCCAGCAGCTGTGTCTGGTGTGAGAACCCCTCAGGCACAGCCCTGGCCTCCATGAGACCCCAAACTCCACCCTGTGTGTGTGACACCCCTAAATCGCACCGTGCTGCCTCATGGCCGTGGTGATGGCCCGAAACCCTGTGTGGGTGACACACCCTGACACGCTGCAGCACAGCCTGGGGCCCAGAGTGTGTCACTTGTGTGTGCGTTTGTGAGGGAGCACATCCTGCAGCCCCAGGCATTGAGGAGGTGGGTGAGACACCCCTAAAACTCATCCTGATGCCTTGTAGGGGGTACCAAACACCTCCAGCACCCATCCTGGTGCCAAGGGGGGTTCCTGACACCCCGGCACTCCTCCTGCTGTCACTCTGCACAGGAACAGAGGGTCAACAACCTGCAGTCACCCTCGTGTGAGAGAAACCCCACTCCTCCAAGTTGTAGCTATGCCCCCCGAAACTGGAGAAGCTGGGGTTCACCTGTGCTTGTTTGTGTGTGTGAGAGAGAGAAAGTTGCTTCCAAACCCAATCCACACCTGGTAATCAGCAGGAGAGGTTGTTGAAATGCATATCTGTGTGATAAAACACCTGGCAGCCCGAAAGGACGAGGGAGGGTGCCCAGGATTGACACCTGTGGGACAACTCCCTGTCCCAACACGCACCCCACAGCCGACGAGGGGCAGCCAGGGATCACCTCCAAGGTGCCAGTTCCCCCCCCCAGCACCCTTTCCCGTGGGCTGAGGGTTGGTGTGGGAAGGAGAGACTCCCAGAAACACACCCTGGCTTATTGGGGTGGGGTCACCTGTTTATGAGACACTCCCCCTCCCCCTTTTCGCAACATGCCCAGGAGGGAGGAAGGTAGAGTGATACTGCTGTCTCGGGGACATCTGGATGGGCAGGGAGCTGCTAGCTGCACCTCTGTCACCCCTGTGTGTGCCACGTCCCCTCTGTGTGTACAATGTCCCCTCTGTGTGTGCCGTGTCACCCCTGTGTGTACAATGTCCCCCCACACAGGCACATCACAGCAGGGCCGGGGTGCTGCTCTGACCACGAGCCGGGTACACCCCACGGAATCATGGAATCGTTTCGCTTGGAAAAGACCTCCAAGACCATCGGGTCCCCACCTTGTCACCCAGCCCAGAGCACTGAGTGCCACGTCCAGTCCTTCTTTGGACATCTCCAGGGATGGGGATTCCGACACTTCCCTGGGCAGCCCCTTCCAATGCCTGATCACCCTTTCAATGAAGGAGTTCGTCCTGATGCCCAGCCTGACCCTCCCTGGCACAGCTTGTGGCCGTTCCCTCTCCTCCTGTCCCTGTTCCCTGGGAGCAGAGCCCGACCTCTCCGGCTGCCCCCTCCTGTCAGGGAGTTGTGCAGAGCCACAGGGTCCCCCCTGAGCCTCCTTTTCTCCAGCTGAGCCCCTTTCCCAGCTCCCTCAGCCTCTCCTGGTGCTCCAGACCCTTCCCAGCTCCATTCCCTTCCCTGGACATGCTCCAGCCCCTCAAGGTCTTGTTCTGAGGAACCCAAAACTGCCCTCAGGACTGGAGGTTCCTCAGCAGGGCCAGCACAGAGGACAATCACTGTGGCCACTCCGTGGCTGGTACAAGCCGGGTGCCCTTGGCCTCATTTTCCATAGGGCAGTTTTCCAGCCTGGAGCAGTCCGAGGGGTTGTGACCAACAGCCTGACAGGGGCTGTAGCTGTGCCCTAATTGTACCCCCAGCCCCACCTTCACACACCTGCACACCTTTTCTAGGTAAGAACAGGGGAAAGGGGATGACTGGATGTCACCTCTGCCTGTCAATTACCCTGTGCTGGCCTACGGTGGATGGTGGGGCTTTACCCCACCTAAAAAAGACAGCTAATGTGTGTGTGAGTGTCATGTACATTCTTGTGCCCCCGCCCCTAAAAGCCTGCGTGTGTGATTCTCCTGCCGAGTTTTCAGCAAAACCCCTCTCACAGCCCCACTGTCAGCTGTGGGGAAAATAAACCAGGGTACAGAGCATGTGTTCCCTAATTCCCCCTTCTCCCACACATCCTGCTTGTCTCCATCCTCCAGTCTGCAGCGGCAAGGGGACTTCTGAGCATTGCATGGTGTTGGATGTCCAAAAATAGGCTCGTGCTCCACCTCCCACGTTCGCTTTCAGCCGGGGAATCCTGTTAATGGAGTGTGTTAAAACCCAGAGAGAGGCCACATTGAGTTCAGGCTGGAAGGGGAGGTGAAGCTTTTAAAAATGTTCACTGCTGGCGTGGTGTTTCCCTGAGTCATTGAAATCCTGCTGAAACGCTGCACACGGATCCTTGGATGCATCAGCAGCGCTTCCCAACCCTAAAAGCTCCAAGAACATTGTGAATTCAGCCGAAGGAGCTCTGTGCATGCTGCTGCTACCTTCTCAGATGGAGAAAGAGAGGGAAAGGAGAGGAGACAAACAAAGAACAAGCAAGAAGCTGGGGGAGGAGGCTGTGCCAGGGTGTTTGGCCCCTTTGTTTTAGCAACAGGGAATTGATCTGTTTGTTTAACTTATCTTTTGCATTTCTAAAGAGCTGCACAAGGTAACCTCACCCTGAAGCCTTGTCCCAGATTTTTCTCCACAGGGGGGAAGAAGAAGGGAGTGTTAGTTACGTTGTAGGTTGATTTTTAGACACAGATTGTAGGATTCTCACTTTTTATCCCCATTTCCATCAATGCCAGTGCGATTTCACCAGCTTTTCTCCTTTGACAAGTGTTTCACCCTTCGTGTCATCCTATTCAAAATCTCCTTCCTTCTTCTTCTTGACTGAGATCAAGGGAAGATTTTCCAAATGAACAAGGGGCACTCCAAATGTTCTTTACCTATCTTATGTATTCTTTCAGATCACGGAATGGTTTGGGCTGGAAAGAACCTTAAAGATCATCCAGTTCCACCCCCTGCCATGGGCAGGGACACCTTCCACTATCCCAGGATGCTCCAAGCCCCGTCCAACCTGGCCTGGGACACTTCCAGGGATCCAGGGGCAGCCACAGCTTCTCTGGGCACCCTGTGCCAGGGCCTCCCCCCCCTCCCAGCCAGGAATTCCTTCCCAATATCCCATCCATCCCTGCCCTCTGGCAGTGGGAAACCATTCCCTGTGTCCTGTCCCTCCAGCCCTTGTCCCCAGTCCCTCTCCAGCTCTCCTGGAGCCCCTTTAGGCCCTGGAAGGGGCTCTGAGGTCTCCCTGGATGCTTCTCTTCTCCAGGCTGAACAACCTAAGTCAACTGAACACTAGATCTTCATCACAATCATCATCATCATCATCATCATCATCATCATCATCAAGCTGAACCACAGCACCGAGAGTTGTGATGTGACTGTTCTTCCTTGGAGACCTACAGAGACACATGGCCTCAAAACCAGTTTATTAAAGGCAAAATGAAGGGAACTCCAGAGCCTGGAGCCCCTCCTGAAGGATTTCCAACGGCTTTTACTTTGATTTTGTGAGGTCTTTGCTAGGGTAAGCTGGTATGAATGATGTTGGAAGCCCAGATTTCTCTCATTTGAGCTCAAAAATGGACTTTCCCCCCATTTTTACTGCTGGCAGCTCTGAGCTCTCAGATGTGGAGGAGCTTGAAACTTTCTGGCATGACATAGGACTCAGGTTCCATCATCACAGTCACACGAAATGAAAAATAAGACCAAGAGTATAAACTTCATTTACCAACAGAGGAGGAAATCTTCCTTACAGTGGAATAAATGAGGAAGTCTTAAAGCCAAGTTACCTTTATTTTGAAAAGTTATTTATGGAGCACTGTGAATTTCCATACACCCTTCCAACTCAGGATATTCTATCCAGTGACTAAGAGTGGTGGGTAGAGTTAATACAGTTGGGAATTTCCTGGGAAAGAGGTAAGGAGGTCCGTGAGGAGCTCCCAAGGACCCTTTGTCCAAGAGGAAAAGGAAAACTAGTGAGAATGTGTGTAACTGAAAGAGTAATGCACTGCAAATCATCTCTGAATATCCACCAGTTTTTAAGGTTACTTTGAAAAAAAAAGTGTATATGAGAAGTGGGCTTCTCCCTGGAGGGATTTAAAGCCCACGTGGGTGTGGCACTTGGGGACATGGGTCAGTGGTGGCCTTGGCAGTCCTGGGGGAATGGTTGGACTCTGATCCCAGAGGGCTTTTCCAAACTGAATGATTCCGTGACTTTGAACTCATTTTGCCACATTCTTCTAATTTTTCCTCATGCCGGCACTTTGTTTACAAATAAACTGCTCTGATCAGTGCAATTTTAAGTAGTGAAACTATTTGCAGTTTGGAAACTCTCTCATGGTGTGATCATCTTTTATTTTCCTCCAGTTCGTACTTAAAGCACAATGAATAGCACAAGTGAAAGTGCTTGCAAGAGTCCATTAGAAACACCCTTTACTCGCTGATGAATCCTTTATTTCCAAGCCACTTTAAGACCTTTCCATTAGCTAATTTTAAACCATTTGTTATGCACTCACATCAATTTTGTCTATTTTTTTTTCCCTCATATCGGGGTATTGCACAGCACTGAGTCAACACCATTCCTGATAAGAACTGTGCTTGTGATTTTATTAGAGAACAAGATGAAGTTTGTTCTGTGACAGGAGCCATTTGCCACGAAAACTGCTGATTGCTTCTCCATTACACCCCCACTCTCCATCTCCTTCTTAGCTGGTGCAAACCACTTCATCATACCAAGGTCAGGAGCGATGCTGGACGAGCCAGCCTGAAACTTTGTGGACTTACCTTAATCACACTCTCCAAATATTGACTCAGTGCTGTTTTTCTTCTTGGAAATGGTCTCCTGGGCTGTTAATAAACTCTCACATCCCCACCTGGTGTGAGAGCAGCCATCTGAAGAGCCAGCTCTGCAAATGATGACACACATGTCCTCTAGACTCGCTGGCTTTAAAATGTTAGTTGTGCCTTTGATGTTCTTTTTTAAGTTGCTTGGGTAGGAAGCGTTTCATCATCATTATATAATGTGGAAATGGCATTCAACTTTGTCCCAGATACAGGCAGGAAGTATTTATCAAACACTTCTGCTTTTTTTTTTTTCTCGTTTGTTTGTTTGTTTTGTTTCACAGCTATCCAAATATGTTTGGGTACACAGAGGGTATTGGTAGCTGGACTCTGCTAAAATATTGTTCATCAAATTAAGCAGCGTTCCAAAGAATCTTTGCATATAAAGTGGTAATTTCTGCACAGGGAACATCAACTGTGTGGCTCGTTTAGAAGGGATGTTGGTCAACTAGTTTAAAAATCCCCTTTGTGAGTGTTTTCTCTGCTGCCAGACATATGAGGATTGTCTGTTTGTTTATGTTTTCTTTTCCTTGAACATCAGCACTATTGGCACAGTTCTTATGCCAAGGTCAAAGTGTCTTTTGCTGGATCTGAAATGTTCTTCCAAAGCCACAGGTCCACACTCCTTTACTCCAGCTGCAAGCAGCAGCAGAATATCCCCCTTTCTCTAAAAGACACGGATCAGGGGGCCAGGAGAGGGTCATTCCTGGGATATCAGATCCTGTCTCTCTCAATGCAGCTTTGTTAAACTGTACTGGCTTTTTCCTCCTTCTTCCCCCTCCCCCCCATTGTTCCAGGGCAAACAAAGGAAGAAAGCAATGATCCCTGACAGAAATATTTACCCTTTCAGGCTTTGATCTGGCGAAATCTTGGTATTAAGAGTTCACCTTTGTTCAGGTGAGGCTCGTGGAAAGCCAGGCACAGAGAGATTCCTGGCAAAGGAAGGGCTGAACTGGAGCTGTGCTGCTGGTGTGGGCTCAGCCACCACTCTGGGCTCCTCCTTACCTCGTCCTGGATCTCCAGGGTTGTGGATTTTGTCCTTGGAGTAGGGTAACCTGGCCAACACGCCAAAGTTGATGGGATAAAGGAAGAATTTCTGACCGTGAGCCTGGAAAATAACATTGTCAGAGAGATGTGAGATGTGAATTATTGCTCCCTCTTTTTCTAAAAAAATGGCCCTGCATTGTCCCACTGGAAAGAAGGGGGCAAAGATGTGAAAGGTATAAAACCATCAAATGTGGGGGCTGCACTCAATCTTCTAGCCAAGACCCCTTGAGTATTTTTCTGAGGATTGCTACGGAAAAGTTAGGTGCAAGGTAGGCTGGTGGTTCAAATACCTCTCCCATAAATGGGATTGCCATCCAGATGCATGTCCTGCACCACGGAGTCACAGAACCCCAGACTGGTTCAGGTTGGAAGAGACCACTGGAAATCATCTGGTCCAAGCCCCCTACTCAAGCAGGGTCCCCCAGAGCCTCTTACTCAGGATTGTGTCCAGGTGGTTCTCCAGTGAGGGAGACTCCAGACCCTCTCTGGGCAACCTGTTCAGTGCTCGGTCACTGCGCAATAAAATTCTTCCTCATATTCAGGTGGAATTTTCTGTGTTCCATTCTCTGCCCGCTGCCTCTTGTCCTGTTGTTCAGCACCACCAAGAAGAGCCTGGTCCATCTCTGATCCCCTCCTTCAGATACTTAAAGCCCTTCAAACCCAGGTACCTCTCTACTTCTCACAGAGCATTGACGTGTCCCTTGTCCAAGGATGCCAAGAGCTGCTCTGTGAACACAGTGTCCCTTAAGTGATGCCATCTCATTCCTGAGATATGTCTCTTCTTCCCAAACTGCTCTTCCAGGAGAGCTTTGTCCTGTGTGTCTTGGCTCTGGGACTGGGGCAGTTGCCAGTGTTAGAGGGGTTGTTATCACTGATTTATTTTCCTTGCTAGAGATGGTGAATAGATGGATGAAAATAATGAAGAAAAGGCGGTTCTGGTGTTCTCAACCAGTTGAAACAGGACACAGAAACTCCTCAAAGCTTCACTTTCTTCAGGTCTTTCATTTAGCCAAAGCCCTTAAAATATAACCTGAGAGTAAACTTATTTCTTTGCATTTTTTGTTTCGTTTTTGTTTTTGTTATTTTTATTTCCAGAGGAGATACCGAAAGTTTAGGTACAAAGGCGGCAAATATTTAGTTTTGTAGGTCCAAGAACAATAAATGAAGTTGACACAGATACTTTTTGGGGACAAAGGGAGAGGTGTTGTGTAACATTCTGCTCAGTGTTGCCTGTGGACTTGACGGGGACAAGGCTGGAAACAACAGCTCTGTATTCTCACAGTGCCAACCACAGGAGACAAAGCACTGAGACCCTCCAGAGGAAACCATCCCAGAACTTTGGGAAAATGGGAAGCTGGCTGCTTTCTGTAGATGCCAAAATAAAGAGTAAGAGGTCACTGTCTCTCCCACACACGTTGCTTGTCGGGCATCTGGAAGGACACGACACACACAGCAAGAGCTGGAAGAACCACGAGTTAAAATAAAACCCCCTTTTATTCTGCACAAAACCCTCTGTTTGACAAGCTGCCGAGAAGCCAAGAACAAGACATGGTTACAAGTTGTGGAAAGCTCCTGCACACAGAGATTAAAAAAGGAACAAACTAAAATTACTCCCTCATTCCCTTGGGACAAGGTTGGAAAATACAGGGCCAGGGTGAGGAGGGTTTTGTAGGGGTGCGGGGCTGTGCCAGAGTTCACAGCTGAGGATCTTGAGAGCAGGGTCAGATGAGGAAAAATGACATTTTAATGCCCTCAGGGCCAGAGTCACGAGGCCTGGAAGGTTACAGACAAGTGGTTTGTCTCATAGTAACACCCAAAAGCGGTGCTGGAGTTGCAGGACCCAGGGAACACTTGGCACTAAAAGTGACTTTGAGGTCACTTCCAGTGTGATCATGTGTGAAATCCTGGCTTTGCTGCCCCTGGTGTGAGAATGTCCATTGATTTCAGCAGGGCTAAAGATTCACCTGCTCTCTGGGGTTCATCCTTTCCCTTCCCAAACGTTTGTTATCGTCAATTTATCCCAATCCACTGGATATATTTCTGGCTCAAACCTGCCCTGACTGTTATGCACAATGAATCATAAGAGGTATTAAATGTATTACCCGGCCCTCGTGGTACACTCTGTTCTAGGAAAGCATGGTAGCAATGCTCATCATCCCATCCTTGATGGAAACACTGAGGGAAATATCTCCCAGCATGAGACCAGCAATGGAAATATCCACATAAAGCCAGGTATGACTTAAATACTGACTGAAACAGTCCCTGATTGAGAAGACCTTTAAGCCTGCACGAATCTGCGGAGATGAAGACGTGTCAGTCTCTGTGAGGTGTCACCTGATAGCAGGTGAGAGACCGTGGATCATCTGACGCTGTCACACTGCCCGGGGGAATGGCCTCGTGACTCGTGGTTGAGGAGGTAGAGTGGGACCTTTGCTGCCCGTGGCTGCAGTGTGTCACTGTGCAGGAGGGTTGTGCAGCCAAAGTCACCGTGCTGTCATCTGCCCTGAGCTGCTGGACGGTCAGGTGGCGGCTGGGACCACATTCCAGCTGTAAATATTTCACTCTTTACATGGAAGCGCTTCTGTCAAAAGCCTCCAACTCCTACAGGACACTCCAGTTTTGCTCTTTGATGGATATTCCAGCTACTTCGTTCTGCCTCCAGTGCCAATTTATTCACTTCTCCTCCACTGCTAAAAGGTCCCCTCTTTTATGTCATAGCTGGAAGATGGATTGAGCTGTAGTTTTGAGAGGGACTGAAGGCCAACTGTTCCTTCAGCCAGGCCAGTGGGGCAGGCAGGAGATCTCCTTTCTATTTATAGTGGAAGTTCTATTTTAGCAAGTAGTGAAGAGCCTGGCAAGGAAAGTCAGGAGAGGCGAGCTCCTTCCAGTTAAACTTGTTTAACTTTCACATTTTCCAAGATCCTATGGGCTGAATTGAGGCAGTCTGTGCTCATATGGCAAGGAGGGATCAAAAAGGGAAAAAAAAAAAAAAGAAAAAAGAACGAAAGAAAAAGTATCTGATGTGGAAAATCTTCCTGTGGCAGAAAATCTGACTCCGGTAGGAAACATGACTGTGGTGGAATATTTCCAAGGACTCAGATTATGGAAAAGGCCACTTGAGGAGATTTCCTCCCTGTTTCTTTGCAGAGGCAGACAATCATCTCACCATGAAACAAACCTGTTGCTTCCCGTCGACTTGCATTCACTTCCATCCATGTGCAGTCCCAGAATTTCCCATTTATATAATGAATAGTGACATATAAGAGTATTTCCAACACCTCCTGTCCGAGTGCCAGGGATGAGGACACGAGTGGCTGCCAGAGGACTGAGTTCCTGCTGCTTCTGGCCCATGGGTCTGTCCCTGGGCTGGCATAAACGCAGTCACCAAAACCTTTCAGAGTATTTCCCCTTTTTTAGTGGGTTAAACCATACCCTGAAGTATCCCAAAGGCTTCCAAGGAAAGGCTGGTTGTTTATTTAAGTCCCAGGTCACAGTAGCCCTCTCCCCCCGGGGACAATATGCAAGCTAGGAGCTTTCAGTCATGTACATCATGTTTGTACAGCAGGGTGGATCTGCAAACCAGCATTGTCTTTAATGATCATTTCCACGCTCCCCAAAGGGGTGCTTGCTCTGGAAAACAGGCACCTGCCCTCTCAGATTGGCTCAGACCAGGTGTGGAATTTCAGGTGGGTGAGGGAGGAGCACGCGTTCGGTGTCACTCTCACTGCGTCTGATTTCACACCCTGATCTGAGGGTTTGTTTGTGCCACGGGACTTTATCACTGGGTTCTTACCTGGGATTTGTGTTTCGCGAGGGAGGTTCTGGTAACACAGTGCCACGTCCAGAGCTGGAGTCAGCACTGCCATCAGCCTGATGAGCAGCACGAGCAATGACAGGTTTAGTGAAGTGAACATCCTTATCCAGGCCGTGGTGTCCTGTGCCTCGCTCTCTTTTCACACGGATTTTAAGTCAGCAGTTCCTGATGGGGGGAGAATAAAACCAAAATTACATTGTGAATTCCCAGCCCTCCTGGCCTGAGTGGGCAGCCAGGATCCCAGGCTGTGGGTTGGGGAGGTAAAGCACAGTCAGACAAGGTGGATGTGCTGCAGTTAGAGCTCTGTGGGCAGAGAAAACCCCGAGCAGAGGGGCTATTTGTCCATCACTTTCTGTTCAGGTCTTCAAGGAAATGGAGAGAAGATTGGACCTTTCACTGCCTTGTACCTGAGACAGACCCCAGTAAAAGTCACCCAGCAAAGGGTTCTGTCCTTTCTGCTGCCTTTTCTGTGACCTGAACATGGCTCAAAATGAGAGGCACAACATCTCCTCTCGCTCGAGAAGAGCCCTTCCCCTCCTCAGTGGTGTGTCCAGCTCTGGGGTCCCCAGTGCAGGAAGGACACAGAGATCTTGGAGTGAGTCCACCAAGGAGGACCAAAGGGATGGAGCACCTCTCCCACAAGGCAAGGCTGAGAGAATTGGGATTGTTCAGCCTGGAGAAGAGAAGACTCCAGGGAGATCTTAGAACCTCTCCCAGTGCCTAAAGGAGCTCTAGGAGAGCTGAAGAGGGACTTTGGACAAGAGCCTGGGGTGATAGGACGAGGGGAAGTGGCTCCCCACTGCCAGAGGGCAGGGTTAGATGGGATATTGGGAAGGAATTGTTCTCGATGAGGGTGGGGAGGCCCTGGCACAGGGTACCCAGAGAAGCTGTGGCTGCCCCTGGATCCCTGGAAGTGTCCAAGGCCGGGTTGGACGGGGCTTGGAGCAGCCTGGGACAGTGGAAGGTGTCCCTGCCCATGGCAGGGGGTGGAATGAGATGGGCTTTGAGGTCTCTTCTAAGTCCCACCATTCTCAAATTCTAGCATTGCTACTAGTCTTGTGAATTTTTTAAAATTCTCCATCAGTTCCATATGCTTCCCTTCTCTCCTTTCTCAAGGCCTAGGCAGAGCCAGCCAAGAATTCGCATTTTGCAACGGTCGGAACTTTTGCAACTATTTTGGATGCTGGAAAAGCAATACCCCAGGAAAGAGGCCAAAGCTAGCAAAAATGTGTCAGGTTTCAGGGCTGCTGATAGGATAGGGAAAGGATATGTTTCCCCAGCAGCCAAATCATAAATGACAGTTGAAATCAAGCAGTGATTTCTATTTTTATTCATCTTTTCTCTCTACTTTACCTTGCTTTCACCATATCTTTTTTGTAGAATGAAAGGAAGAGCCTATTGCAAGTACTGCCTGGGGAAGGGCAGGGATCTGGGCTCTTTTTCCATGGATCCTCTGTCAGTTACACAAGGAAACAGAGATACTGCAAACACATTATGCCTCCTCCTTTACTGGTCACTTCATGGTGAACCCTGGTGCAAAAGGCCTTTCTCCTCATTTTCTTGGTCTGCTCAAGCTCATTTATTCCATCCAAATTAACTCTATGCTTAGGGAAAACACCCCTCTGCCTTGTGGCTTTCTCTGAGGGCTGTGCTGCCTCCCTTCACCTCACATCCAGCTTTTCCTCTTCATGTGGCCTGTGGGTGCTTCAGCTCATGGATGTGCTGAGGAACAAAACCCATCTCTGTGTCTGCTCGTCATCAACAAAACGCTCCCCTCACAGCTCTGCTGCTCCTGGTTTTGGGGGTGGCCTCATCCTCTAACAAGAAGCTCACCCCCTCTGGGTCACTCCATCAGCTCAGTTTGAAAACATTTTGCTCACAGCAGACGGGAGAAGCTCCCTGTTACCACCTGTGCCTGTTATGAATCAGCCGATAGCGCTCAAGTGAAAAGATCCTTTCACTTGAGGTGAATCCATTAGTGAGCTTCTCTGAGGGTTTGATTCAGTCAAGGAAGCAGGAGCCTCTCCAGGAGCTTCTCTGTGCTCTTGCTTTATTTTATTTTACTCAGCTGTTGGTACCTGAGGCACCTCTGGCAGCTGCCCTCTTCACCCTGAAGAGAGAATCACAGAATCCTGGAATTACAGAATCAATAGAACCACAGATTCACAGAATCACAGAGCCACAGAATGGTTTGGGTTTGAAGAGACCTTAAAACCCATCTCATTCCAACCCCCTGCCACGGCAGGGACACCTTCCACTGTCCCAGGCTGCTCCAAGCCCTGTCCAACCTGGCCTGGAACACTTCCAGGGATGGAAAGACGACATGGGGGTCTTTCCTCTCTCCTTCATCTGATCTTGCTGTGGGTTTCCCTCCGCCCCCACTGCAAAAATCAGAGCTGGTCCTTTGCAGCCATCCCCCATCCAGTGCCCTGGAGGCACGAAACTGGTGGAGGAAGGATTGCCCCACGAGCACCCAGCCCTCTCCCCGCCTCTGCTCCTGGAGGAAGAAGGGCTCCCCTGGGAGCTGGCGGGAACCAAGCTTGTCCTTGGAGCCAGGGACCAGCCGGACAGGGAAATTCAAAGAGCAAACACAGCCACCATTGAAACAACCCCTTTGATGATGCAGAGCAGCACAGATCACCCAAACCATCCCCATACAGCTCCCTCCTCCTTAACCCCTCAGCAACCCACCACAAGTACAAAGATGTCTCAAGGCCGTAAATTTTGGAAATTCAACTTCCTTCTGGGTTGATTTCAGCCTGGAATAACTGTTCTTTAAGATCTGAAATGGCTTTTGTGTCCCAATTTGGTTTGTACAGCTGATGTTTATTTATTTCAGATTGTTCTTTCCCTGTTTTTGGCAACAACATAGCTGGTGATCTAGATATACCCGCTCAAATTATAACATATCTAGAATGTTCAGGAGGCTTTAATAGTTCTTAATAAATATGATTATGTATGATTTAAAGGCCTTAATCAAGACAGAGAATCACTGGTCTGGGTGTGGTGCCAAACAGAAGTGCAACCATGTTTGCTCCCCAAAATGTGCAAACTCCAAGGAGAAACTGGAAAATCAAGAAAAAGGAAGTGTTTAAACATATTGGCAGAGACTGAAGAAGTAAAACACTGAATGATCAAATGGTCTGTGGGAGGGCACATGGGGCTCTGGCAGAGTCTGGATATGAATCCAGATCAGAAGGTATCCCCAGGCCAAATAACAGCTGCTCCCTCTCTCACATCTGTCTTCTGGGCCCTTCTTAGAGAAGGATTAGGGAAAAATCACCACGATGAAAACATCACTGCAAGAAAGGGCTGAGGGAAAGGGCTCGTGTCTCCTGCAGCCCTGCTCCTGCCCTGTCCTCTCCCCTCTTGGCTGGAGGTTTGGTTGGTTTTGGTTGGAACTGTGTCCATGCTCCACAAAATGCAAGCTCAGACATGTGTCAGTACAGCTGAGCTGGCTGCACTTCCGTGGTAGATAAATAGTGATTGATAAAATGCTGCCAACTGTTTAAATAACTGCCATGGGAGTCTATTTTATTTTTGAGGTTTTTTTTGTATTGGAGTTTGCTAGTTTTTCTGCAGCAAGACCATCCCAAGCATTTGGAACTCATCTGCAGCGACTGCACATCCAGCATTGTCCAAAAGGATGTGATGGAGGGATCAGAGATTTAAACTTCCTATCCCCTGTGGCTCTTTACAAGAGTCATTGAAAACAGGCTTTTCAAACTTATCCTGTGATGATGAGACACTGATTTTTTTCCCATCCAATCTCCACATTTTCATTTCCAGATCTGCCCTTTGGCAGAAAGAACTGCTCGTGGAAAGACAGTCCTGCATCACTGTTGGTAAAATGCTGATTTTCTCATGCCATGCAGCTTCTATGAAACAGGAAATATTACAGCCTTTAGAAATCCATATAGAAATTGTAGTAGTAGGGCTAATTATAAATGTTGTCACTTATCTGGGCCTCACATACAAAATTTGTGTTTTTTAGATGTGCCTTTTGTCTCTGCAGGAGACTCTTTTAATGAAAAAAAAGAAATATACGAGCAATTAGAACCCTTCTTTTTGTGGAGTTTTTTTTTCCTCCTAAAATAATCCATCCTAAAGACATTGTGTACAGCATAAAATAATGAGAAATACATTAAAGTCCTGAAGAATTGGAATCGCACCTGAATCCTCACTCTGCAAAGGACACATAGCTTAATTTCAGTGCAAAAATTGGAATTTCCTGCAGGTCAGTGACCACAGGTAGAAATTATTTTATTAGGCAACACTAATCAGATTGAGGCTGGTCTAATCAAAGGTGTGAGGAGTCGGCTTTGGCTCTGCTTGGCAGCGCAGAGCCCGTTAATCCGAGCGCCACAGACGCTGAAACATTCCTTCATACTGCATGAGCCAAGCCCTGCAGGCTGCCAGGAGCTGCCTCTGAAATTCATGGGAACTGGGGAGTGAGTGGCACCTGGCAAGACCCAGCTTGCTGTAAAAACCTCTTTGGAAAGGAAGAGAATTGCATACCAGGGCCTGGTGCAGTAAACTGGCTGTGGCCTGGGCTAGCACGAGCCGGCACCGGGATCACGGTGAGGGGAAGCTCATAAACCAGCGTGGGGAGCGTGCAGCCCGAGTATTTACAGGCTGGAATTTCATTCATACAGCCCCGGTCACGTGGCTCGCTCTTCCATGGTTTTACAATAAAATCTTGGGTCATGTCTCAGTAAAGCCTATTTTGCCCAGAGAAAGGAGGAGATTCCCCAGCACTGGTGCTGAAAAACATCAGCTCTGTTGCACAACCTTGCTGGGAAACAGGCAGAGGCTCCCAGCGACTGCTGAGCCACTGCCCAGACTTGGCGTTGACTTGGAGAACGCTGCGAGAGGATTGAACTTGGTTAAACCTTCACACCAAGTCCAGAAAGAGAATGGAAAAAGGCAGATTTTCCCTCTGCCACCTGTTTGAGCTCCAAAGCCAAGATGCACAAAGCTGACGAGATGGGTACCCACATATTCCCCCTGTGCTGGCACTGCTGAGGCACCTCGACTCCTGGGGGCAGATTTAAGTCATTAAGGGGCTGGGGTGTGTCCAGAGAAAGGAACGGAGCTGGGGAAGGGGCTGGAGCACCAGGAGAGGCTGAGGGAGCTGGGGGAGCTCAGCCTGGAGAAAAGGAGGCTCAGGGGGGACCTTCTGGCTCTGCACAACTCCCTGACAGGAGAGGGTAGCCAGAGGGGATCAGGCTCTGCTCCCAGGGGAAAAGGGACAGGACAAGGGGAAATGAACCCAAATTGCACTAGGGGAGGTTTAGTTTGGGTATTAGGGAAAATTTCCTCATGGAAAGGGTGATTAGGCATTGGAAGGGGCTGCCCAGGGCAGTGGTGGAGTCCCTATCCCTGGAGGGATTTCAAAGCTGTGCGGATGTGGCACTTGGGAACATGGGTCAGCGGTGGCCTTGGCCGTGCTGGGGAATGGTTGGACTCAGTGATTTTAGAGGGCTTTTCCAACCTTAATGATTCCATGATTCTGTCTTCCAAGAGGTTCCTCACAGCTCACCAGCCCCTCAGCTCTGCAGGAGGGTAGCTCAGGAATTGCTGGAGCTGTCGTAGTGGCTGGAAATCACCAGGAGAGGATGAGGTCTCATGGCCAAGACCAATGGCAGAACAAAAAAACCAAAGGGCAGAAATGCCCTGTGAAATCTTTTTGCTGATATTTTGTGTTTTGAAGGTCATCCCTGCAGGTATTTTCCTGAAGCCAAATTCACTGGCGTTGTCATGAGGGTTTTTTCAGCCATTCCTGCAGCAAACCTTGCTTACCTGGCAGCTGACCTCCTTTCTTACTGGTGATTCTTATCTCTGAGTTGAGCAAAGCACATGAAATATGCTTTCATCTGCTCGGGAAGCAGGTAAGAGGGATAAGAAGAGATAAGAAGGAACTGGTTGGCCAGTGCGAGATGCAAAGGAGATTACAGGAACTTTGCATCAGTCCTGCACAAACAACGAGGTGGCTGATGGAGGCTGTGAGAAGCAATGATCAGGGCTCACCCCAGAAGTACTGGTGCACCTGATGTGCATTTTGATGGGACTAAGTCTCTGGCATTGTCTTCCTGGTGTATGTTATGATCATACACAAAATATCAAAATAAAATCAATAAAAAACACCCCATTATCTGCCCTACTTCAGCCCCCATGAGCTGGACAATGAAATTTCCTAGAACCACAGTATATCCTGACTTGGAAGACACACACAAGGATCATCGAGTCCAACTGCTGGCCCTGCACAGGACACCACAAGCGCCACACCATGTGCCTGAGAGTGTTGTCCAAATGCTCCTGGAGCTCTGGCAGCCTTGGGGCTGTGACCACTTCCCTGGGGAGCCTGGGCAGTGCCCAACCACCCTCTGTGTGAAAAGATTTGACCCAGTTCTGAAGACATGTAACACACTCCAGCTCTCCGGGGCATTAGAAGTCAGTTTAAGTGACCTCTTCTCTCCTTACACATTTACTGACCTATTTCAAGCAGTAGGTCCGATTAATTTTATTGTTTTTAGATCCCAGTTTTACAGGGGAAAATGTTTGGATTTTATTGTTATCATACACTGTGAAGGTTTGACCCAAAATCTACTCTGAACAAGAGTGCCGTATAAAAAGAAAGTGGCCTTTTCTGATCCGAGGACCTTGCACAACAAGCCATGAACACTTTGTAACAACAGCTGGTCCAGGGGTCCTGCCAGGACATGATCTTGGCTTGGCTTTGGAGAAGGAATTCTTGGCTCTGAGAGTCGTGAGGCCCTGGCACAGGTTGCCCAGAGAAAGCTGTGGCTGCCCCATCCCTGGAAGTGTTCCAGGCCAGGTTGGACAGGGCTTGGAGCAGCCTGGGCTAGTGGAAGGTGTCCCTGCCCCTGGCAGGGGGTGGAATGAGATGGGTTTTAAAGGTTTCTTGCAATCCAAGCCATTCTGGGATTCCATGACAAGGGAGCAGAGTATCACGTGGTGTTTACTCACACTAGGTAATTTCTGGACCAGAGCTGCTTTTGGAACGTGCCTTGCTTTATGCCCAGAGCAGCTGTAGGTCCTGCTGACACTCTGAGTCACACTGAACAAGGCTGGAAAAAAAAAATCACAGTCCTGCTGCAAACCCAGCCAAACTCCCATCATCTTCCCCAGAGCTAGGATGTTACCCTGGAACTCTCCGTACCGCAAGCTGTTCCATGCAGATGCACCTCTGATCTTCTTCAAAGCTCCGCTGGTTTTCCTGGGGCTGCAGATGGCTCTGGGATCTGCTGCTGGAGCAGGGCTGGAGCAAGTGCTCAGAGGAGGGAGCCAACAAACAGCAACTCCAGCTCCGAGGGGCTGCTGCAGCTGCCCACTGGCTTCGCAGATCCTACATCCCTCCAGAGTCTCTCTGCCTGGGGGATGGGCAAGAGGGGATCCATCAGGAATCAGGGAAAGACAGCAGCAAAGTTCAGACCTGAGAGTGTTGCTGAACACTGCTTGAAATTCCCATGAGATTTCAAGGACGATGAGGGATGTTAAACACCCCCCCTCTCTTGAACTCCACCTTTTCCGAACATCGTTATTTTCCACGCAATGAAAGATAAAGTATCCTCTCTAATGTGTGTTGAAAAGGTCAAACCCACTGCAATTTGGGAATAAAATGCTTCCGACGAGGGCTTTCCTGGGGAAAACATTTCCCAGAAATTTTTGACGTTACCAATCTTGGAAAAGTACTGCTTGAGCCATGAATGGTGGTAATCAGAGGGGAAAAAAATAGGGAAGAGGTCTTGTATGACCACGAGATGGCAGCTGGAGCCTGGAAAGTCCTTTGCAGACACAGTAGCTCCTATGGAAAACCGAGTCATTTGCCAACCCAGTCCACATTTGGGAATATGCACCTGCACTGTGTTGGCTTTGAACATTTTGCATGTGAGCTCCGAGCTCCAGAATATCTGATTACCCCTTTCATTTCCCCACTCCTCTGAGCCTTCCTCAATTAGTCAGCATCAAATAAATGGTTTTAAGCAATGTAATCCCTGTTGATATGAAAACAGCAGCGCATCTGGTCTAACACCACTGTTAGGATCCAGCCTGCTCCAACACCTAACTCAACAGAGACCCAGAGCCAGACGCTCTGCCTACCTTGTGCCCCCACCACTCCTGCCTGCAATTCCTGCTTGGAGCTGGACTTTAAATGGCTGATTATGTTGCCGCTTATCAATGTTTGTGCTTCATTCCAGAGGAGACCACATTTCAGCAGCAGTTTAAGCAGGCGCTTGGATGCCCTTCATCCCTGAAATGCAATTTCCTTGGGCTCAGGCTCTGCAAAGCTCTGGCATGTGGAGATGCCCCCGCCAAGATTTGGGAGAGGATTCACAAGCAGTTGAACAACAGCTCGACGAAGGCAGTGTGAGGCCTGGGGTTTCTCAGCCTTGCTGAGGTCCTCACAGGGACCAGAGAAATGTGAACTGGAAAGCGGTGCTTTAGGGCAGAAATTAATTATCCTGGTAGGAGGAAGGAATGATCACTTACATAGGTGGATTTTAAGACCGTGGAAGAAGCACATGAGGTGGTCAAGGTAGTAATTTGGAAATCCTGCTGTGAAGCAGTTTGGTTTGGAGCCAGCCTACATGAGAAGTGTCAATGCACTTGGCTGCTTTCCCCAGAAGTGACAGCTTGGTACACTCCATCCCCACCTTCCCGAGCTGTTCTGCATATGCCAATGCTGCACGGGAATTTCGCCCTTTGCATAATGGAAAACATGCTAAAATTCCCGTATTTCTGCCTGTGGGAGATCTTCACATGGTGTTCAGCCATCACTGCCCTTCTTTACTCCCTTCCAGCTCTGTAATTCCCTGTTGAGCTGTTGTTCTCCCAGCTGGGGAGTTGATAATCATGACAAAAGCTGAGAAATTTCTCAGCTGAGCCAGGTAACAGCACCTGCCACTTCAGAACCACCTTAAAGAACAAAGGAAAATGCTGTTCAGTAATTCCTGTTATTGTGCTGGTTGGCACAACTGGAGCTAGAGGAAGATGGAGTGATCTACTCACACCCCAAGCTAGGACAGACCCAACCCCTAAAGCCTGGTACCCCCCAAGATGACCACGTTGCCCATGATATCTCCTGCTAGAAAAAAACATCCTTGCTCCTCACCCCCCTTGCTTTCACATGCCATGAGGAGATATTTCCTCGGAAATCTCATGTTTCTCACAGCAGCAGGAGGGATTTCTTGGCAACTGGGAGGTGGTAGGAAGGAGTTGCAGGGGGAATGCTGAGCAGAACAAGGAGGAAATTGTTATGGGCCCTGGAAAAAGGTGAAGAAACATCACAATGATTTCTGCACTTCTTGAACAGTTTGGTTTGTGGGATGGGAGCTGCCACTCCTCCGGGTGAATTTTGGCGAGCTTTCCTCTTTCCTAAGGGCGTAAGCTGATTTTACAGGACAGGGGAACACAGCCAGATCAGAGCTGTTCAGTTCTCTCTTCCCTCACCCATTGTGAGTTATTTACAAAGGTTTAGACCAAGTTAAAGCAAAGCCGAATTTCGGAGCCTGCAGGTTAATATTTTGCAGCTGCTTTTCTGAGGCCTGATCCAAGGTCCAGCAACGTTACCAGGCACCTTCCCTCTGACATCAGGGGGCATTAGGATGGGATTTATGCATTTGGGAGAAGTTTTCTAATAATTTATTTAAACACTGGAGAGAGCAGCAGTGATTCAAGTCAGGCTGAGAGTTCAAGATTAGCACTCAAGAAGAGTGCCAAGACCTGTGGATTTGTGTGTAGTTTGGAAATGGGGCACTAACCTTGGGAATGGTACAGTCCTCATGAGGAAGAGACAATTCCCACCCCATTCTTCCCTCATCTTCAAAGCTTTTGTATCCCAGTGACATCCCCTTGCTGTCCCTGGGGCTCTGTGGGCTCTCAGGAGCCAGATCATAGAATCATGGGATGGTTTGAGTTGGAAGGGACTTTAAAGACCATCTCATTCCAACCCTCTGCCATGGGCAGGGACACCTTCCACTATCCCAGATTGCTCCAGTCTGGCCTTGGACACTTCCACAGATGGGGCAGCCACAGCTTCTCTGGGCACCCTGTGCCGAGGCCTCACCACCTTCATAGGGAGGAATTTCTTCCTAATCAGGTCTCACGCTGATGAATTCACACTGTTCCTGTCCCACTGCTTTCAGAGCATTGTCCATAACCATCAAGTTAACTGCCCAGGGATGCAGACAAACTTCAGCTTCTGGAGATGGTTCACCTGTGCAACGGAATGCACTGAGTCTGTGTATCTTGATGAAACTGGTTCTGCAGCCAGGAGCTGGGATACCACTTGATGTCCCACACAGGAGAAGGAGAGAATTAAAAAACAGAAAAGTGATCTTATAGATCACATCAGGGGTCATGAACTGCAGAATTTGAAAGCTAGGAGGTGGGTAAGGAATCATAGAATCATGTAAGTTTGGAAAGCCCTCTAAGATCATTGAGTCCCACGATTCCCCCAGCATTGCCAAGGCCACCACTAACGCATGTCCCCAAGTGCCACATCTACAAGAAACTGAAAGGATGCATTGAGAAAAGTTAACCAACATCATCTCTTGGTCATTGCAGAGGGCAGTGTCTCCCTGCAGCAGAGCTGTTTGCAGGCTCCAATGATGTCACTGGGAATGCCCAGCTCGTGGGATGGGACACTGGAAAGGGAATGGGCCTTTGCTCTGCTAAAACATACAGATCTTGTGACACTCTGGGGTCTCCCTCAGCAGCTCCTAAGCCCCCCTCCCCTGCTCAGTTCGAGGCAGACCTGCTCCATCACAGCAGTGCCTGTAGGTTACAGCTCACAGGTGCACAGGGAGCTCCCAGCACAGAGAAACTGCTCCAGTTCTGCTCCCCCAGGGCAGATGCAGTGAGAAGATCAGTGGGAAGAGCTGTGGGCTGTAACATCCCAGTTATACCCTCTGCTAGAGAAGATCCAGCATGAGACTGATGGAGTGCTTCATGGAAGTGGGGTTGGAACTAGGTGATCTTTAACATCTCTTTTGACGCAAACCATTCTGATTCTTTTTGCTTTCCCATCCTGGTAGCGTGGATTTGCCAGACCAGTGGACAAAAACGTGGAAGATGTCCTGGCTTAAGACCAGGAGCATGTAAAGAGCAGCTCCATCATGCAACCTGCTTTCTTGAAGCTGTTGAGGCAGCTGAGTTCTCTTCAGATGCCAGCATCTGTCTCTTGTTGGGATGTTGCTTCTGCAGCCTGGCTCAGGGAAGCACTTGCACAACTTGCCAGCCCATCCCTTGGCCTGGCACACGGAACTTGGGCTGCCATGGATCCTGTCTGACCAGGTGCAGGCTCACAGCTGTTCCCCAGTTGTGTGGAGAACTCGGGACCATAAAAAGAGCTGAAAACTGGGACACCCCTGAGGGTTTATTTCCATAGTCATCCCTAGCCATAAATATGAGGGCTGTGATTTCTAAATCCCATCCTCCAGATTTCTTTCTGGCAGATGTCTGGGTCCTTTTCTCATTGCACTCTTTCAGTTTTGTGGTGCCTGGTCACAAATTCCTGTGCATGACACAGGATGAGTTTGTAGATCCAGGGTCTGCAGTGAGCAGGGTTCTGTCAATCAAAGGAAGAGGCTGCTGAAAGCAAGAGGGGTAAAAGGCCAGGCTGGATGGGACTTGGAGCAACCTGGGCTACTGGAAGGTGTTCCTTCTGCTTGGAACAAGATACACTTTAAGGTCCCTTCCAATATCCAAATCTCTCTGTGAAACAGAGTCACTCCCACCCTCGGGAAACTGGATCGGTCAATTTCTTCTCTGAAGATGTGCCCTTTTATGGCACTTCCTTATCTCTTTCCATGAGCAATAAATAGAAAGATAAACCAGTGTTTTGTCTGCAGTGCCCATAGCCAGAGTGAGGTTCTCAGTGTGGAAATGTCACTATTGTGATGGTCCTTCGACCTCCGGAGGACAGTGCACTCCTGCCATCTCATGGACATCTCATGAACAGGGAGGAATTCCTCAAAAGGAAGAGGGGATTATGATGAATTTTTCTTCAAATCTATTTCAACAGTTGAGAATTTAGCTAAGTATTAAATAGATTAATTTTTTTTTCCTTTTTGCAGGCTTTTGATTATGCAGTTTTCGTAATGAACTCAGTGTGGCTGTTTCCGATTTGGCCTCGTAGCATCTGGCAGGGAGCCTCTGTCTGAATGCGAGACTTGCTGCATCCAGATTTGATTCCTTTTCCTTGGCACGGCTTTGCCTCCTGCTGATGGAAGCTTTAAAGAAAAAGAAATACCATGACATCTGAAACACTGCCAAAAAACATCAACATGCTTTCTGGCTGCCATTTATTGTGCAATGCAAACCCCTTAAGATTTAATATTTCTAAAACTGTGGTGCACCTGTTTGCAAGAAGAACTACCTTGTCACATGATGACATGTTTTGCCAAATCACTTAAATTTTTTTTTTTATTTATTAGATTTAGAGTGTGAGTTCCCTCCCTTTCCTCCCTCTTTTTCCTTCTCCACCCCAAGATTTCTCCATGCAAAAATCCTTCTTCCAAGAACTGCTATCTGTAATTACATGATGCATTTCCCACCCTCTGGTTTTGACTGATCCTTGTCTTCTATCTACAGTGAGAGCTGCAATGACTGAGTGCATTTGTCTGGAAGACATTGGTGCCTGCTGTACCCAATTTATACCAGATAAACCCCAGTTTGCCCCACCTGGGAGCTTGCCAGTGCCTGCAAGGTCACGTTGGTTCAACCAGCTCTTCACTACCCATCACTGGACTGAAGAGGGCTCTGCTGTCTGGCCAAACCTCTCTGTCTGCCACAAAAGAAAGTTTCTTCTTCAGCTTCAGTTTATGTCAGTGGTTTTTCAAGGTAGATTTCAGCTCCACAGCTGCTTGGCTGGGATGGGAATCTGAGACAGAGCTGGATGTCGCAGGTGGGCCAGGAGAGCTTGGAGGGAAGAAGTCTCCTGAAAAACAAGCGGCATCACTTCATTTTGCTCCCACCTGGTAGATCAAAGTATTGCTCAGTGATAATGTCTCGCAAGTCGCCTTCCAGGTGTCACAGAGATAAGGTGCATTGCTCAGGTTACACTTGCCTGTTGCTGGTCTCGCTGTCACTAGAGCGAGCACAAACAGTGTGTGCTCACTTCAGAGATTGTTCTTGAAGGACCTTCTCCTAGCTTTCAGAAGGGTGGCAGCATGGTCTCACTTCCACCTCCCTTTGCCCAATTGTTTTTCTGCTCTTCAGAGAGCAGAAGGGCTGGGTGCAAATTGGCTTAATTTCGGATAGAACCAATTCAGCACTGTAGGTCTGGTTGAGTTCAAGAACAACTTGCACAATCTAGATTCTGGAAGACCACATGTATATTGAAAGACCAGGAAAGATGGTTTTCTTCTTCTTTGTGGAGTTTTTCCTGATCATTTGCCTCAACTTTGATAACTTCTGCTTAATTTCTGGCCTATACCTCCACATTTACGCCCTGTCTAGGTAGTTATTATTAAGCACTATCCCTCCCGCATCTCTTTGATATCTCCTCCTGTAAGCCTCTGCTTGAGTTCTCGTGTTCTCAGCTTCAGCTCTCCCGGCCTTCGCTTTCTGCTTCTGTTGTGCAGATACTCCACAGCCCCGAGAGCAGGAGCAGCACTTCAGTAGCAGTCCAGAAGGGACACCTGTGAGCATAAATAAAGAACACCTTTCCCTCAGAAAGGATCTGCTGTTGCAAGGATCCCTCTGGTTTTCTGCTTCACGGAGCAGTTCGCATGCAGAGACTGGCCTGAAGTAATCTCAGCGAAAAGTCCACGCGAGGATAAGCACTGTCCGCCTCCTCATCG
>VZTF01008156.1:2096-15470 GCA_013397755.1 Cnemophilus loriae | reverse complement strand
CTCGGCCCGGCAGATGGTAAAAGGGGGCCAGGCCCCGGCCCTCGGGGAGCCGGAGGAGAGGGGAGAGGGCCAGCCAGGCAGGCCCTAAGGCCTAGCCCAGCAAAAACCCCCTCCCCGGTCCCCTGTTACCTGTTGGAACGCCGGAAGCCAAAAAGGAAGTTTCCAGTGTCCAGCTCCTTAAATACTGTATCTCGCAGAGGGCGTACCTTAAATGTCATTGGCCCACAACGCCCTGCCACTCCACAGGACCTGGCAGGGAGAAATTCACCTAGAAACCTGTCAACCCACGACACTGTCCCCATGCATGTGTTCCTCTAAAGTTCACATTTTGTTCTGGCTAGCTATTTCAATGAACAATGCCTGTGCCTTACAGGATCACATAAAGCCTAAAGTTTGGTCCAGTAACACTGCATAATCATCCTGTTGGGCTGAGCCCAGATGCAGAGGCCTCTCAATCCAGCTCAAAGGATTAGTCTCTTCTTTGCACATGACAGGGTTCTCCCAGAGGGTCCCTTGATGGGCCTCCTAGGAGGGGTTTGTAGGCCTTGAGCACATCCAGACTTGTCCATGCTGCCTCCATCTTTTTGGTAAACCTCCACCCTCATGAAGTCCCTACCCCAGACATGTTAGGGCTTATTCTGTAGCCTTTTAAAGTGAGGGACCCCAAACCTGCCTTTTATCTTTGTTTATTTACTTTCTATTCACATTCAAACTTGAATTACTCATGCCATTAGCTCTTTTTTAAGAGCTTTTAGACATTTTATACCTATACTTTTACAGATAGAATTTCTATATCTTTATAATTGTATATATACATATTTAGATAAGTGTATTAAGATAGTGCAACTACATATAAATATCTATTAAAATATATAGAAAATATATGAGTGTGCAAATATTCCATCTACTATATATATTTTTTATATGCTGCCAATCAGAAGAAGTTCTGAGACTATGTGGGTATTGATGAATACTAGGAGGAAAGTTCCAAATAACAAGATAAAGAACAAAGTGGTTAAACAATGGAAGCAATAACCATTAACTACAGTAGTGTAGTAAATTGTTATTTAAGACAGAAATCTAAGTCTTTGAAGGGGAAAACCAGAGATAACGCCTTCCTGTACCCAGGATATTGCAAGCTGAGCCAAATCTCCTCCAGTTCTATGGTGAGAACTTGCCCTAGCCATGAACTTTCCTCATTAGAATATCATTATAATGGTAAAAACTACACCCCTATCTTAGATACTCCCTGCCCACAGAAAGACCACTACTCTCCAAGCATGCACCATGATTTCTTGGGAGTCTATACCTTTAAATCAAAATGAAGAAAGGGTGAGCCAATAGCAACTCAGCCAAGTAGTGACTTATGCAAGATACACTGATAGCCTAAGATTGTAACCATATAAGTATGCCGGCTTTTTCTTTAAAAACTAAATGCTAATAGCAATAAAGTCTTCTCTACTTTCCTGTTGGACAAGAAACATGTCTGGTAGCAAATTATGTTGTCACGCCTAAAAATACAGACCTGCAGAGATTAAACAAAAGCTATATTATACTCAGCCTTTTTCTAAGGACAGCTATTCAAAGACAGACACTACTTTTAAATAGGACCTACTCTTGAAGTTAAGAAAAAAATATGTTTAATCAAAACAGTTTATTTTGGGGAGGGTTTTTTGAGTGGGTTTGTGTGTCCCCCAACTGAAGCACTTGTTCTTTGTCTTAATGGAACTGTGGTGGATTAACCTTGGCTGGACAACAGGTGCCCACAAAGCTGCTTTATAACATCCCCTCCTTAACTGGACAGAGGGAAGAAAATATGATGAAAGGCCTGTGGGTTGAGATAAGGGAGATGACTCAGCAAGTACACAGGCAAAACAGAATTGACTTGGAGAAATTAAATGAATTTATTGCCAATCAAACATCCAAGTAGGATAATGACAAATAAAAACAAGTCTCAAAATACCTTCCCCCCACCCCTCTCTTCTTTCTGGGCTCAAATTCACTCCCAGCTTTTCTACCTCTTCCTACCAAGCAGCACAAGGGAACAGGGAATGGGATTTGCAATCAGTTCACCACATATTCTTTGTTGTTCCTTCCTCTGCACACTCTTTCCCTGCCCCAGCCTGGGGTCCCACCCATAGGAGACAGTCCTCCGTGAACTGCTCCAGCATGGGTCCTTTCCACAGGGTTACAAGTCCTGCCAGGAACCTGCTCCAGCGCAGACACTTCAGAGAGTCTCCTTTGGCCACATCCACATGCTCCATGGGCTGCAGGGGGACAGCCTACCTCAACATGGTCTTCAACAAAGGCCACAGGGGAATCTGCTCTAGCACCTGGAGCACCCCCTCCTCCTTCTTCACTGACCTTGGCATCTGCAGAGTTGTTTCTCTCACATTTTCTCACTCCTCTCTTCTGGCTGCTGTTGCACAGCAGTTTCCCCCCCCTCCCCAATATGTTATCACAGAAGCACTACCAACATCACTGATTGACTCAGTTTTGGCCAGCAGCAGGTTCACCTTTGAGCTGACTGGCACCAGCTCTATTGGACATCAGAGAAGCTTCTGGCATCTTCTCACAGAAGCCACCCCTGTAGCCCCTCCACTACCNCCTGCCAGGAACCTGCTCCAGCGCAGACACTTCAGAGAGTCTCCTTTGGCCACATCCACATGCTCCATGGGCTGCAGGGGGACAGCCTACCTCAACATGGTCTTCAACAAAGGCCACAGGGGAATCTGCTCTAGCACCTGGAGCACCCCCTCCTCCTTCTTCACTGACCTTGGCATCTGCAGAGTTGTTTCTCTCACATTTTCTCACTCCTCTCTTCTGGCTGCTGTTGCACAGCAGTTTCCCCCCCCTCCCAAATATGTTATCACAGAAGCACTACCAACATCACTGATTGACTCAGTTTTGGCCAGCAGCAGGTTCACCTTTGAGCTGACTGGCACCAGCTCTATTGGACATCAGAGAAGCTTCTGGCATCTTCTCACAGAAGCCACCCCTGTAGCCCCTCCACTACCAAAACCTTGCCATGCAAACCCAATACAGTGATATAATCTGCAGCAGGTACTGTTTCTTGGCAAGGTACATCTCATTTCACTTATATCATTTACACTTCAGAAGGTCACTTCCTCAAGCTTATTAAAACTATGTAGTAAAATGACCTTTCAAGTTTTACTCTCTGCCTCTCTCAAATGTCCCTCCCCATACTAAAATGCTACCTAAAATTTAGTGTTCATTTACATGCAATGCCAGTATGGAACCAACAATAATAGAAGTCCAACAGCTCACTCAGATATAATAAATATGATTTACACTTAGAAGTAGTGCCAAGAGAAACCAGAATAAGTCATTTGGATTGGAAGGGACCTTCAAAGATCATCTAGTCCATCTCAACTGCCATGGGCAGAAACATCTTTCACTAGATCAGGTTGCTCAAAGCCCCGTCCAACCTGACCTCGAACACTTCCGATTACTGGTCAAACAGCTCATATGACTTTACTATAATAAAGTGCATTTGCATCTGATTATGCAAGCCTGATGGCAAGACAGGCAGGATATGGCTGTCCGCTTTCTTCAAATTCAGAGTCACTGCAAGTACCACACCCTCCTCCATCCTGATAACCACTCTCTCAAAAACAACAAAATAAAAAAACAAACCCCAAAACACCAACATACCACATAAACCAGAATATGTTTCTAAATACACCACCAGCAGTAACATTAAGATGGATGGTAGAAAGAGAAGCTTTCAATATGGGAAACAACAGGGGAAAAGGAAGGGGGGAAAAAAAATCAGTGCTGCACATCTCTACTTTTGTGCCTCTTCATGGGAATGTTTCAAGGAATTCTATTGTATTCAGAGCTATGTCAGAAGGCAGCCAACTACTGATAGAAGCAAGTCCTTTTCTCATCACAGACCTTCTCCACCATTCCTACTGAGATCTGCTTAACGGCAGTCTTCCGACATTAATTCATTTCTACATGCAGCTATGCAAGCACGTATGTATAGTGACGTACAGCACCACCGTAAACAGACACAATAACAAGCCAAGATGTGTTCACAGAAAAGATCTACTAATATATATATTATTTGCTATTTTCTGTGCAATAGGTACACATGCACTCTCACTTAGATAAAAACTCTACATAAAACTGCATATAAATAATAACTAGATAAGAAAAATTGAAACCTGAGACTATTTTCTTACATAGCTGTAGGAAACTTGAAACGTCAGTACTTTAACTGTTCAGAGACACCCTCTCCCCAATACCTTAATAGGCAAAAGAAACCTGCCAATAAACCAAAACCACTTAGCAATCTTCATATTCTGAAAAGTAACATTTTGATGTACATTAGAGCATACAAACACAATCTCTATCATGGATCATATAACTAATATTTAAAGAGAGCTTTGACCCTCCATTTACCTTTCACTAAAAACCAAAACAAAAAACCAAACTAACGACACTCTCCCCCGAAAAAAAAACCCAAACCACCAAAGACCACCACCTTTTACTACAGTGCAATATAAAATTATCCATAGAAAGCTGAAAGCTGGGCACTAGTATACTTTGTTACTGTTAGACTGAATAGGAAGGTTATAGTCAGGTTTAGCACTTGTACAAGAATTAAGAATGGTATAATTGGGACAGCTGTTGGTTGTAAGTTACAATTTCAAAGAATTAAGCAGTTATGAACAGATAGAGGTGTTAATACATGTTAATTCTGGCTTTCCCACCAGTTTAGACTGTTAACGATACTTGGTGCAAAAAAATACACTCGCTCAATCTAACTACAAGCTTAAGGATTTACATTAAAATTCCCAAGATTTGTGCCCAAAGGTATCAGAATTAATACCTTGTTTTCCTCCATAATTTGCCAGAATGGTTTAACTGCTCTGTTCTTCATAGCATAATTCTTATTTCCATTATATTGTAAAGCATTTATAGGAGAAGAAAATGTGGGTCTGAGAAAGAAAACACAGGGCAAAACAGGCCTGCAGATCCTACCACTGTGGCAGGAAAAGACTTGCACAAATTCATTCCTGCCTTGCTAACGACACTACAATAGTTAGTACAGAGATAGGAACTCAGAGAAAAGGAAAGTGAAAACATATATCAGGATCTCTGTGCTGCAGTGGAAAATTCTGTCTACATAAGAGCACCGGGTGCTGGCAAAGGCTGGAGAAGCACCATGCAGCTATGAGAGGACGGCTGCTCAGCCATATGAATAATGTGTTTGCTACCTACCCTACACCCTCTGCCCCACATAACCGTATTACAGGCACCTCTTGTCCGCTACTGCCTGATCTCACGGCGCGACCACGGAACGATTGAGGTCTACTCAAGAAGCGACTTTAAAGACAGGGAGCAGCTGGCAGAAGCTGCCAGCCCTGCCGTGGAACTCAGATGCATTAAGAGCGGGCAGCTGTGTTACCGGCTCCCACTGAAGCGCCAAGCGCGATCATACCCCACCTCTACCGCCTCCGCACGCGGAATCGTAACACTGCGCTAACCGGATCGCTAGCTCCCTGCACTCAGCATTCTGACGCGATAGGAAAGCCGCAGTTAAGACCAAGGCCGCACCCACGCACACTCACACAGTCCAAGCGGCACATCTAAGTTATTTAATCATACCAGTCCAGCGGGGCCCATGGGGAACAGAGCCTTCACACGACCTTCGCGAACAATAGCGGTCGCCCCGCTGCCACCACTCCACAACGCCGCCCACCACCCTTCGTCCCCATCGCACAGCATCTCTCCCACCAGCCCTTCGCTGGCCTCTGTAGCGCCTTGGCTAGGCGCACGGTGCTCTAAAGTCTGCCCGGTTTCCCACGGCCCCTCCCCAGGCAGGGGAGGGCCTCCCCGCACTCCAGCAGGCACAAGCAGGGCCCGCCACGGAGCCCGAACTGCAACTTCGACGGCCCAGCGAACCGACACAACTCTCACCTCCTGCCTGCGGTCCAGTGCGGCGGAAATCCAACACACAGCGAGGAAAGACAACAAGGCTCTCAGTTCGGTGCAGTCTATTACACTCGCTGAAGCTAAGGATGAAAATAAACCCCCTTCCCCTACGCTTGCAGACCGTGGGGTAATGGATGATTCCAGCCAATCACAACAGACCACGTGACCGAAAGAGGGGCATGACATCCGGAGCAAATGGTACAACTGGCTGTCTGTAGGGGCAGTTATTTTACCAGAAGCTGGGGGTGGGGCACTTTTCACTTCTTATCTTGGCTAAAACTTGTCCCTGTGCTACTCGCATACATATATTACTTATACTTGGAAATTCCATTTTCTTTTGCTGTTACGAAAACATGCTGTCGAAGTTATGTACTTATAGAGCAAAGATTTTTGGAAATATTTATTTCAAATATGCAATAAAAAATATATTTAATTGAAAGGGAAAAGTCAGGTTTAAACTGAGCTATGTAAGAGTATCTACAAAGTTGTCACAGTACACTATCTAGAGCAGGGGCAGTTAGCCTATAGACTTTAACCTCTATGCAGCTAACAGACTCTTCTAGTGCAAGCTGGTGATCTTGCTGTATGCACTGCCAACCCCAGATTACAAACACAGTGGTGAGAAGTTGTCTCCCACCGACTTGCACCCAGATTTACCCACTCCATTTTCTACATGGTTGTTTGTAACCATATGGAAATTTTGTAAGCTGAAGCATCTTAAAAAAATGTCACTTCACTATGCTCTTGAAGGTCCCCTAGAATAGTCACAGATACAGATGGATATCATGCTTGTAGAGAAGGAAAAGAGGGAAAAAAAAGTCACAGCAAGACTAAAACTAGAGATAAAGCTCATGAGAGGTACCAAGGAATTGTAGACATTCTTTGCCAACTCCTGCTATTCCTTGAGACAGATGCCAGGCTATTCTAAGACACAAAAAAGCAAATAGAGAAAATATTAAATTGTTGTATTGCATGAGGTAACATTCGTATGGAGCAAGAACTAAATTTAACAACTTTTATTTTTAATTTAAGCATAAGAAAATAAAAGTATGCATAAGGTATATGTTACAATTCTGTAGGCCACAAATATTGTGGTTTAACCCCAGTAGGCAGCTAAGCCCCACACAAGCCACGTGCTCACTCTCCCCACAGTAGGATGGGGGAGAGAATTGAAAGAGTAAAAGTGAGAAAACACATGGATTGAGATAAAGACAGTTTAGTAGGTAAAGCAAAAACTTCATGCCCAAGCAAAGCAAATTGAGGAATTCATTCACTATTTTTCATCAGCAGGCAGATGGTTAGCCATATCCAGGAAAGCAGGGCTTCATCAAGTGTAATGTTTACTTGAGAAGACAAATACCATAAATCCAAATGTTTCCCTCCATCCTCCTTCTTCACCTAGCTTTTATAAAAGAAGGTGAATGGATAGGTGTGGTGGGTCGACCTTGGCTGGCCACCAGGTGCCCACCAAGCTGTTCTATCACTCTCACTCCTCAACTAGATGGGGGGAGAAAATACAAGAAAAGGCTTGTGGGTTAAGATAAAGACAGGGAGCTCATTCAGGAATTACCATCATGGACAAAACAGACTCAACTGGGGGAAATTAATTTAATTTATAACCAATCAAATCAGAGTAGGATAATGAGAAATAAGAGCAAATCTAAAAACTGCTTCCCCTCCCTTCTTCCCAGGGTCAGCTTTACACCCTACTCTTCTAGCTCTTCCCTCAAGGGGCACAGGGGGATGAGGAATGCAGGTTGTGGTCAGTACATAATGCTTTGTCTCTGCTGCTCCTTCCTCCTCACGCTCTTCCCCTGCTCCAGTGTGAGGTCCCTCCCATGGGAGATAGTCCTTCATGAACTTCTCCAATGTGGGTCATTCTCACAGGATGCAATTCTTCACAAACTGCTCCAGCTTAGGTCCTTTCCATGGGGTACAGTCCTTCGGGAACAGACTGCTCCAGCATGGGTCCTCTATGGGGCCACAGGTCCTGCCAGCAAATGTGCTCTGGCGTGGGCTCCTCTCCATGGGCCATAGTTTCTGCCAGGAGCCTGCTCCAGCGCAAGCTCTCCACAGGGTCACAAGTCTTCCTTCAGGCACATCTCCGTGCTCTGTCATGGGGTTCTTCACAGGCTGCAGAGTGGATATCTGCGCACTCCATGGGCTGCAGGGGGACAACCTGTGTCATCATGGGTTTTACCATGGGCTGCAGGGGAATCTCTGCTCTGGCACCTGGAGCACCTGCTCCTCCTCTTTTTTCACTAACCTTGGTGTCTGCAGAGTTGTTTCTCTCACATTTTCTCACTCCTCTCTCCCAGCTGCAGTTTTTACCCTTTCTTCAATATGTTATCACAGAGGTGCTACCAACATTGCTGATTGTCTCAGCTTGGGCCTGTGTTGAGTCTGTCTTGGAGCCGGCTGAAATTGGCTCTGTCTGATATGGGGACATCTAGTTTCTTCTCACAGAAGCCTTCCAGTATTTGAAGGAGCCTACAGGGAAGCTGGAAAGGGACTCTTCGTCAGGAACTGTAGTGATAGGACAAGGAGTAATGGGTACAGATTGAAGGAGGGGAAATTTAGGTTAGATATTAAGAAGAAATTCTTACTGTGAGGGTGGTGAGATACTGGAACAGGTTTCCCAGAGAAATTGTGGATGCCTTCAGTGTTGAAGGCCAGGTTGGATGGGGCCCTGAGAAACCTGGTCTAGCAGAAGGTGTCTCTGCCACTGCCAGGGGAGGTTGGGACTAGATGATCTTTAAGGTCCCTTCCAACCCTTAACATTCTATGATTCTATAAGCCACCCCTGCAGCCCTCAGCTGCCAAAATATTGCCATGTAACCTCAATATAATATTGTAAAATAAGAGAACTTTGAAGTCAAAGACATACCACATTTTAAAAAAGTAATAAAGGAAGTGCATAAAAACAACAGTCTCCATACAATAACCAATAAAAATAACTACAGAATAGCTAGGTGGTTTTTTTTCTTATGAACAGGTGCAGTATTAAGCCCTTAAGCAATGCAGTATACTGGACAATAAAACATACCATATGATTTATATAGAACAAGGAAGTACTGAATATTTTGCAAAACTCAAACCACTACAGATGTCAACTTCTAATATGTTGCTGCTGTGAGAAGCCAGAACTACTTAATCAGTTAAAGCATGTACAGGTTTTACTTCATTAGCATACGCAGGGTCATGAAAAGTAATATGCAATTTGTTTGGGCCATTCATTTGGCTTAGTTCCCATTAGCTGCACTGTTTTAAACAGAGCATGAGCACAACACCTCCATGCTGCTCCATCCTTTGTTTCATGCCTCTCTCAGGGCAATACACCAAGCTTCCTCAGTGTTCCTGCTCCTAAGGTTGCAGACAGTTTGTTTCTGGTGAGCTATTGCCAATATGGACACTTCTTGCTGAGCTTTGTCTTTCGGTTTTTTTCCACAGCTTATCCTGCAGGTGTGGCAGCCACTAGATGAGGTAAGAATGACTGAGCATACAATTTACACAAAAAAAAAAGAGAAATAGAGTTTCAAGAGTAGGTTTGGGATGATGAATTTTGTATAAATAGACTTAGCAAGCAGAAAAAGTAAAAGAAAATTGTGGAAAAGAAGGCCATTTAACTTCCATTATCTCCATACCCAGCCTCGCCTGCTGCTGCATGCATCCCATGGGGTAATGGACTGGCAGCTGGCAGCTCACCTCACCCTGCAGGAAAGTGGTGTGTACCCTGTGTCCTATCTCAGCTGGTGCCTTGCCCTCCTCTTGCCTCACCCTCTTCCCTCTTGCTCTCCCCACTTCCCTTTCTTTGACAAACCACTCCTCAGGTCCTGCTGTCTGTGCAGAAGAGCTGGCAGGGTTCCAGTTTAGGCACTGATAAGAGCTGGAGCAGGACAGGTAACACCTAGACCTGAAATGAGTAGGGGTGTCGCAGCACCCCAGAAGGCAGTCCTTGTGTGAACAGTGTGCTTCTGGGCACAGGGCATCACACAATGGCTAAGCACAGCAGAAGACTGGTGAGTCCATGCTGCTCTGCAACTTCTTCAGTTATCATCAAGATGATAGATCTGAAGAAGCATAAGGCATGTAGTCAGCTGGTCCTTAAGAGTAAGCCTTTCCTGCTCCCCCTCTACAGGTGACTGAAGCTCTAGGATGTGAGGAAGCAAGAGGACAGACAAGCAGGTCATGTTACCAAAAATTTGGTTAAAGAACAAAACTCCTTAACACCAATGTAGCATTAAGAAGCAGGCATTCTTTATTTGGCCAGACGCACAGGAGAATAGCTCCTCCCAAATCCATGCATGCTGAGTACAGGAAAGTTTCTCTTTATATACTGTGTTTTACATACATATTCATTGACTGTCCCAGAATAAACATACATATGATAATCATTTCCCCAAAATCATTAACATATTTTCCCTCCCCTTTACATGTGCATTCTTCTGTCTTGGGGGTCTCTCTGGTGGTCCCTAGTGATCGTAGACCCCAATGTTACAACTGACATACTCGGGTTGGCAGGGCACTGGGGCTGGTGAACTTCCAGTTTTCTTTCTTACACAATGGGCATTGTGCAGTTCCATAGGCCAGTGGTTTTGGTGGAACAAGCATTGTGTTAGCTCACCAGGTGTAGACAATTTATCATCTGGTAACAGGTTCACAGAGTCTAAATTCAGAAAAGACTCTCAGCTCAATCCATCTTAACCAATGACATCCACAGCTTGCAGACTTTCTCACAGAACCTGAATTCAAGCACATCTATTAAAAAACCCAAACACTTTTTTGAAGAGCCAATGTACTGAAAATCCATCAACTTCTCAAAGAAATTCTCCAGTGTAATTACTCTTGATTCTTGAAAGTTCAGCTTCTACCTATTCCACCTATTCTGATACTTTTGCCAGAAAGTTTTAAAAGGTTGGTGGGCACCTGGCAGCTAGCCGAGGTCAACCTATGTCCTGGTTCCAGCCAGGACAAGGTTAATTTTTGCAGCAGCTTGGAGGGGCATGGCCAGGACCCTGGGGTTATTCTATACCACCTCATGCCATATGCAGGGGGCAGAGGGATGGATCCCTTCCAGTCAGGCTGGTAGCAGGGTGAGCAATCAGGGTAGTGCCAGGTTCTGCATGATGAGCACTCGCATGCGAATCGTTCACCTCTCTTGTATAGTCTGTTATTAATATTGTTGTTGCTACTGTTCATTTCTTACTTCATTGCTGTTTCCAGTAAATTGTTCTTATCTCAACCCGTGATCTTTACCTTTTGTGCCTCCAATCCTCCTCTCTGTCTCCCTGCAGGAGGAGGGGGAGGGGGAATGAGCAAGCAGCGCATGGTTTGGAGTGTTTCAGTGGGAACACTAAATTGGAGAATACTATTCCTAAGCCATGACAGCCTTCTGTGGCGCCCAAGTGGGGCCCAAAGTGTTGAGATAACAATAGATCTGACCAGAGCAGGTTGGAAAAAAATTGGATATAAGCATTTGCTGTATTAGGTATAGAGCCAGTGGTCACAATGTTGTCTTCTCTATTCACATGGTTGTGGTACCTAACCCTGTATATATTCCTGTATATGCACTATGTGCCCATTGCAGTGCTCTTTTTCAGAGCAGGGATCAGGATTGCTTTGTTGCTGTACTGTGTGATAGTAACTTATGACATGATAACATCAAGGGCAATGAGGGTCATTTGGGATGTGTATTCAGTGTTGTTCAACTGTCCTTGCCTTGGGCACTACCTCTGGGAATTCATTAATAATCGCACCTAACCTGTGGGGGGAACAGGGGAGGATGATTTTCCCCAGCTTTTCACCCCCTTTTCTTCAGGCTTGTTACAAGAGCTTTTGAGAATTCTGAATTCCCTTTGGATGTTAAAGAAAGCATGTTCTTGTTGCTAATTCTGCCAGGTCTCCTTAGTATGGTCTACACCATGTTAAGAGTCAAGAAAGAGATTTCTAAGTAGGTCATTCAGATATCTGCCCTGAGGGTGGATAGTCATGAGTGGCATGGAATGTGGGAGAAAATGGGCCTGCCTTTGAAGGACTATTCTGCTTCAATGATTTGGAAGTTCACCCCTGAATAACTACAGGACCCTGATAAAGTGACAGAATATTTGCAAGGAGAATGCTGTGACAGTTCCAGAGAGGTGCAAAGTTGTGCAATGTGTTGGGGCCTGGCTACTATTTATGGGACACTGCTCATCACTAGACAGCATCCTCAGGGGGAGGAGGAGGAAAGGAGACCAACAGGCACCATGGCCACTCAGACTGCAGCCGAGCCAGAGGAACAACCTGTGCCAGTACCAGTCATCCCTATACAGAAGAAGAAATCCAAGATAAAATCAGTTTGCTTAGTGAGGGATGAAGAGAAAGCAGGGCTCTCAGAACAGGAGGAAGAGGTAGGACCAGAGATAATCACCTAATCCCTATCCCAGGGTAAGCTGCGAGATATGAAAAGATTTCAACAGCTATCTGGGTGAGTACACTGTGACCTGGCTGCTGCTCTGATGCTGGGATACAGCGGCCCACAATATGAAACTAGAGGATAGTGAAGCGTAGCAGCTGGGATCCCTGTCCCGGGATGTGGGCATTGACAAGGGGATTGGGAAGAGGACAGAAACTCTCACCCTCTGGAGGTGACTCCTGTCAAGCATGAGGGAAAAGTATCTTTTCAAGGACGATCTATCAGTGCACTGAGACAAGTGGAACACCATGGAACAAGGTATCCAGTACCTGAGAGAATTACCTGTGCTGGAGCTAATCTATAGGGATTCAAATAATGAGCAGTCTCCTGTAGATCCAGATGAGGTCCAGTGTACACAATCCATGTGGCAGAAGTTTGTCCAAAGTGCACCATCGTTATACGCCAAGTCATTGGCATTGATGTCAATGAAAGAAGGAGAACAGTGTATGATGTGGCTGCCCAACTCCAGCAATATGAAAGACATCTCTCTTCCTCCCTACAGACCCGCATCCCAGCTGTGGAAAGACTGTCCAAGGACCACCAGCAATTTAAAGAGGGCCTCAAGCAATTTCAAGAGGAAATGTCCCGTGCCTCACCAGTACAGACCAGAATCTTTGCTATTAGGAGCAAGCGCTCCCCTGCTTGAGAGAGGGGACATTCCATGAGATCACCTGTGTTTTTTCCTGTGTGACCATGGACAGGACATGAGGAGGTGGGATGGAAAACCCACTTGTGGCAGGACATCTACCCCCCCCCCCTTCTCTCTCCCACAGATAGTTGGTGCATAAAGAGATAACCTAGGGGCTAAAAGGCCCAGCAAGGGGTCATCTCTGGCACCAAAAGGGCTCAGCCTTCAGCTAAGAATAAACATCTTAGTCTGGAGTGCTGATGTGGGAAGAGATAAAAGAAATATTCTTGACTAAGAGACACTGTTTTACAAACTATAAAAGACACAC
>VZTF01008155.1:74910-161848 GCA_013397755.1 Cnemophilus loriae | reverse complement strand
GCTCAGCCCCGCCGGGACCGGGGGCTCGGCTCGGCCCCGCCGGCGCAGCCCCGGGATCGGGCCCCCCGCGCACGGAGAGCGGCGGCCTCGGAGCGCCGTTCCTAATCGAATTAATTGCCCCGGAACATCTAATTTCCTCACCGGCCAGAGAGAGCTTTAATTGTTATCCCAGCCCGCTCCCCGGCCAGGGACGGGGTGAGCAATTTCACGGGTTATAGACTTTAGAGAACCTCATTAAGTGCTTTTTAAAATGAATTTCCAGTTCCAGGCTAACCCCGACTACCAGCTGAGCGGTGACGACACCCAGCACATCCAGCAGTTCTACGATCTCCTGACCGGCTCCATGGAGATCATTCGAGGGTGGGCGGAAAAAATCCCCGGCTTCACCGACCTCCCCAAAACGGACCAGGACCTGCTCTTCGAGTCCGCCTTCCTGGAGCTGTTCGTGCTGCGGCTGGCGTACAGGTGAGCGGGGTCGGGCGGCGCGGGGCGGGCAGGGAATCAGACCCTTTCAAGGTCCACTGATCTGCATTTTATTAACTTCTCGGTAATTAGGTGCCTCTTAAATCCTTCATTTATTGCTCCTCAAGTAATTAGTTGTTTAGATTTTCTCCTCCATCATCTCCTTTCTTATTATTTTTTTATTTCTTTCCTGTTCTCTCTTGTTCTTTTTTTCTCTTTCATTCTCTCTTGGAGGGTGAGTCTTTCTCTCCCTTCTTTCTCTCCCTCCCCATCTTTCTTGCTTTCTCCCTTTTGCTCAAACTCTCTCTGTCTTTTCTATCTTTTGTCTTTCTCTTACCTTTTGTCTTTCTTTTCCTCCTTTTTCTATCTAATTTTCCTCCCTCTCTCATCCATCCATCAGTTCATTCTGGGGTTGTCCCCTTCCTTCCAGGTCCAACCCCGTGGAGGGGAAGCTGATCTTCTGCAACGGGGTGGTCCTGCACCGGTTGCAGTGCGTCCGTGGCTTTGGGGAGTGGATCGATTCCATTGTGGAATTTTCCTCCAACTTGCAAAACATGAACATCGACATCTCTGCCTTCTCCTGCATCGCTGCCCTGGCCATGGTGACAGGTCAGTGTCCCCCCTTCCCGCCCGGCCCCGCTCCTGCTGCCCTGCCCGCCTTTCTCCGTGTCAGATCCGTAACGTCCCGCTCCCTTCTCTTTGCAGAGAGGCACGGGCTTAAGGAACCCAAGAGGGTGGAAGAGCTTCAGAACAAGATTGTAAATTGTCTCAAAGACCATGTGACTTTCAATAATGGGGGGCTGAATCGCCCCAACTATTTGTCCAAACTCTTGGGGAAGCTCCCCGAACTCCGCACGCTTTGCACACAGGGGCTGCAGCGCATTTTCTACCTGAAACTGGAAGATTTGGTGCCACCGCCAGCAATAATTGACAAACTTTTTCTGGACACTTTACCTTTTTAAGACTCTTCCCGTGCGCTTCCACTGACCCGAGGAGAAGCTCCCCCTGCCTGAAGGGGAGCTGGCCTGGGCCCAGAGCAGCACCCCCGGGTGCCAGCTCCCACCCAGCCGGTGTTGCAAACTCCTGCAGGCAGAACGCGATGGGCATTTTGGCTCTGGGGCATCACGGATGCAGCTCATGGACTACACAAATACCATGGTATAAACTTTTTATTATCGGCTTCTAAATGAATTTATTATTAAGGACTTCTGGTTGGAAAGACAAGCCTGTCTGGCAACGCCGGGCGCGCGGCTCAGGCTCCCGCGGTGGCAAACTGAGCGTTGAGGTGACCCACAAGTCTCACCCTCCTAAAGACTAAAGTTTTCTGCTGTAAAAGAAAGCTGTAATATACCCCAACCCCAAACGTTGCGTGGGTGGCGTGGCATGAATGAAGGCGAAGGCTTGTAAATTTATCAGATGCAGTTTGGCTTTTTAAAAAAATTATTCTGTGCCTATTTATGATGAAACATGGAAAACAATTCTAAAAAAAAAAAAAATTAAAAATAAAAGCTAAATGTGTTTGGAAAAAAAAATAATTAAAAAAAAAAAAGGAGAATTAAAAGAAAACCCAATCTGTCCATACCAGGGAAGCATGACGATTCCAGGGTGACAATGTTATAGGCACTTGCTATTTCAGTAATGTCTATATTCTATAAATAGTATTTCAGACACTATGTAGTCTGGTAGCTTTTATAAAGACTGGTAGTTATCTAAGCTTCAAACATTTTCTCAATTGTAAAATAGGTGGGCACAAGTGTTACCCCCGGAATCCCCCCAAAGGGACACATAGTGTTTGTAAACACCGCCCGACACCCCTTGTTTGTAAGTGTTGTACGTACTGTTGATGTTGATTAAAGAAGAAGTTTATATCTTGATTATTTTGTTGTCTAAAGCTAAACAGATCTTGCATGCAGCAGCTTTTGACTGTTTCCAGAGTGCTTATACTATACATAACTCCCTGGAAATTACTGAGCACTTTGAATTTTTGGTTTGTTTTGTTCCGTTTGTTTTTTTTATGTCTAAAAATTGTCGGTTAATATATTATTTTATGTTGGAGTAATATTTTTAATATTGCCATATTCTGTAGTATTTTTCTTTGTATACCCCGGTTTGGCACACGGGAAAGTCGCTGCCTTTTTTTAATATGGTGTACGACAGTTAGAAACGCGGATTATTATTATTATTATAATTATTATTATTATTTTTTCTCCCGAGAACTCTTTCTTTGAGAAAGACAATTTTAATGTTTACAACAATAAAACATGTAAACGAATCGAATTTCGTCTCCTTTCTGCCGAAGTGCGAAGCTCCTCCGCCAGCCCCCGCCGCACCCAGGGGACAAAAGCCTCTGCCCGTGCGGCGATCCCGGAGCGGCGATGGCCGGGGCCGCTCCCGTTCGGTGCCGCCGGCTCCGCGGCAGGAAGAGGAGGAAAACCCGCGGCTCGGAGGTTGGTCCTTTGCCGGGTTTCACCACGCTCGGTCCCCGCCGCATCCAGACCCCGCATCAGGACCCCGCATCCTGCGCCATCCATCCCTCTCCCCCTCCCGCGCCGCCGTTTGCTCAGGCGCATCCCTTCGTCGGGGGGGCTGATTCCTCAGGAAAACACCTTTAATGAAGGAATTTCATTCCCAAAGCTGCCCCCGCGGCGGCGGAGGGGCTCGGGGGGCAGGACGGGCAGCGCGGAGCAAAGCGGGGTGCGGGGTCCGGGCTCCTGCCAAGCTTTAGGTCGGGGGCGCTTCCCGGAGCCCCGCGGGTCCCGGCGTGGAGAGGGAGCAGGAACCCAAACTCCGCTGGTTCGTCCGGCGGGGACGGAACTTCAGCCTCCCGCCTCGGGGAGACGAAATAATGCCCGCGGGAGGGTGGGGGAGGCCACGCCCGGGATCGGTTTTACTCCTGTGCGCCGCGCGTCCCGCGGTGCCCAAAACCCCGCGGCCGCGGGTGAGGGGCAGCCTCTCCCCGCAGCTGCCGGGGACCGTCCCGGTGCCGCAGCGCTGCGCCGGGGGGCTGCGATCCGCGGCTCTGCAGCCCCCGCTGCGGGCGAGCCCCGAGCACCCGGTTTGCCGGGGAAGGGGCTTTGCGGCTCGGTCAGGCGGAAAATTCCTAAAATAAAGAGTTGTAAGAGGGAATAAAAGTCGGTGCCGCGGCAGGCGGGTGTTGTGGCGGGGGGAGCAAGGAGCGGAGCTGGGGCAGAGGCGGGTGCTGCCTAATTCTTCCTGAGTGGGGTCTTGAGCCTGGGATTGCCACGGGCACGGGGCTGGAGTGGCTGTGACTTTAACCTAAATAGCGCATATGGAAGACAGATATCCTCTAAATATATAGAGAGAATACAGACATTCCCTAAATATGCGTAAATAGATATGAAAGTGTAAATGTCTATGCTATAGAAGGGGTTTAAATGCAAAAGAAAAATAAAAACCTGTTTATAGAAAGAATTTAACAAGTCGACCCCCGTCTAAATATCCCCCCAGCTGCTCCAAATTCCTCTCAGAAATCAGCTGCTTCCACCACTTTCATCAGCGTCTTTTTCAGTAACTTTTCTAACAGGTTTAACCCTCTGCACCTGGGGAAAGCAGAATTTGTCCTTCCCAGGCGGCCATTTCACACCTGCCTCGGCTTTTCCCCCGGTCACCTCCTGTTCCCGCAGCCCCCGGGTGCGCTCTGCCCCGGCCGTGGCTCGCTGGGTGAGCGTGCGGAGGAACCGAGCGCGGAGCAAAGGCTGCAGGAGCTGCCCGCCCGGCCACGGGCACCGAGGTGGGCTCGGGCGGGGAGCGCTGCCAGCGGCTCGGGGCTGGCTTTAAGGGCAGGCTGCAGAGGGGAGCGCTGCCAGAGCCCCTGAGCTCCCCGCGTTCCTGCCTGCCGCGCTCCGCGGGCTCTAGCAAGGCAGGAAAGCCAGGAAGCGGGCAAGAAACGCTGAGCACTCTATAGAGACATTCAGAAAAATGTTTGGAGTGGGAGCTCGACACAGAATATGGAGCTAAAGGAATAATTTTTAGCTGGTGGTATCAATGGGAGGATTTATTAAAAGATTTCACTTCTCCAGGCTTGCAGTATTCCAGATCAATAGCTATCTTAATTATTTTAGCTCTGTGCTGCTGCTGGAATTTGTTACTGCTCGTTGTGCTGGGCTCATGTGAGGAGCAGCCAGACCCATCGTGGTTTGTTCCTTTGGAATTTCAGGTTTTGTAGTTCCTTACCAACCCACTGGGCTGGTTTGAACTCAACTTTTTGTTTTGCTCATCCAATTGCACTGTTTTCTGTGGAGCTGCTCCTCTGGTGCACCGAGGTGTAAGAACGGAGTCTGTTTGCTTTGTCTGGCAGTCACGTTGGTGTTCCCAGTGAAGGCCAAGCAGGGGAGGGTCTCTGTCCTTCTCCAGAGCTGGGCCCCTTTCTCCTCCTGCTGTGGCTGGCTGAGGAGGTTACACCAAGGCACAATTTCCCCAAATATGCCAAGATTTCTAAACCTGCTGAACAAACTGGGGGTGAATTCAGGCCAGGTGTTTGCTGCTTAACCAGCCCATCGTGTTCCACTGGTGACATTTAATTTCAGCTGCATTTTTCGGAGGGCCTGGACGATGTGGTGTTGTCCTGTGTGTGTGGAGCTCCGAGTGCCACCAGACTGGGCTGACACGATTCCCAGTCGGGGAGTGGGGACGAGGAGGTGTCACACCATGTTCCGAACCCACCTTTCCTGCAGATGGATTGCTGTGGGCACCAGCCCCGTGCGGGAGCTTTACTGGGTTGGGAATGCAACCGGCAACAGTTGCTCTCAGTCCTTTCCCTAATTACCCTCGCTGTGTGTGTCACGGGCACGGCGAGCAGCCAGCGGGAATTTATGTCTGGGGTGGTCAGAGCTGGGAAATTCGTGTTTTATGTGATTTTGCCCTCCTGGCTCTTCTTTAGTGGGAGAAATCCCCAGACTGGCTGCATGCAAAAAGCACCTTGGATGCACCTGTAGCTGATTTTTATGTATAAGTAAACCCCGCGCTGCATAATCTGCACTTGCCCAAACGTTAGCCCTAAGTAACCTCTGCAGCTGGGGATGGTGCAGAGGGAGATGTTGGTATTCATGAATGTTTTGACATATTTGACATTTCCTATATGGTGTGCTTTCTCCGTTTTCCTGATTTCCTCCTGTCTCTGCTCCCCTGTTTTAGCAGCAAAGAGTTTCCTTCTCTGATGCTCTGGGTTGGAGGCACGAGGGTGGATGTGTAGAGAAGCTCGAGCTTTGTGGGTTTGTTTGTTTGGTTTTTTAATTTATCTTATTTCAAAGTATGTGTCTATGAGAATAGTGGCATTATTGCGTTTTAATGGGATTATTGCATTTTAATAGGGTGCAGGGATGGCCAGGAGAGCTCGTTTAGATGAAACAGGTGATTTGTGTTCCCCTCCCACAGCAGCCTGTCCGGCCTGCAGCTCCGTGAGGATCCGAGGGTGAGGGATGCCTGCACAGCTGGGGCTTCGTGCAGATGCAGCAGGAACGCGTTTGGCTCGTTAGAACACGAGCAGGGCAGCCCTGCTGGAGCCAGGGAGCAGGTCTGGGGTGGCTCGAGTTCCCGGCGCGGTGTTTGCTGCGCCACGGGGAAGGTGCCAGGCTGGGGGACTCAGGAGAAATCTGCTTTTGGACCAGTGTAAACAGCACATCTCCTTCAACAGGCCTCTTGTCTAGTCAGAGAATTTCTGATTTTTATTCAAATCTTTATCATTTTCTGTAAGAAACCAAACCTCATCTGTAATTTTCTCATTAAGATGAGAATTTCTATAGTGAAATTTGGGTGTTTTGGGCACTTCACCCTTTCTTCCTCAGCTCCCTCGTTTACAATGGAGCTGCTTTTGTGAGGTGGAAGAGTTGAGTTCAGATGAACGTTTCTGTTTAGGAGCAGTGATGTTCGATCCGGTTTTGTGTGTGGACACAGCTTTTCCGTGTAACCCCCCTGGGGGGGCTGGAGCCTGGTGCCCCTGCCCAGCTGTGGAGGTCACTGGGGTGGGCTTCTGGCAGGCCCTGGCTGTTGCTGTGTGTGCTGGGCTGAGGCTCTGGCTGAGTTAATGGCTTTAATAGGATGGATCTGTTCCACAGCACTGGCAAACCCAGCTTTTAATGCTTGCTGGGTGTCTTACTGAAGGCACAGGGACTTGCATGTGTTAATAGACACTAAACAACATAACTTAGCTCTTTTTTCTTGACTTATTTGGTTTGCTACAAAGAAAAATCCAAAATTTTAATTATTCTCTCATTTTAATGTTCCATACAAATGACACAGTGAACTGCAGCACCCCAGTCAGAACTGCTGTGACACAGGGATAAAACAAACAGCAAAAAGTCTTTTCTGTGCGTTCCCATCCTCCAGAACAACTTGCGATGTGGTTGTGCTGTGCAGGGCCAGGTGCTGGGGCAGTGTTTGGGTGCTGAAGCAGGGCCAGGGCTGTGGGTGACCAGTGCTGGTCCCGGGTGGTGCCGGTGCCACTCCGTGGGGACGGGGGGGACCCGCGGCGCTGGCTCGGCTCTGGGAGCACGGAAGGAACCTACCTGAGCCCCAGACCCCCTCCAGCTGCTTCACAGAGAAATAAAGGGAAGCGACAAGCTCTGGAGCTAAACTTAAAAGGCCACGGATGCGGAGCTCAGCTGCGGGAGGAGCAGCGGCCGCCGCCAGCCCCTCTGGAAATGTTGTGGCTCTGGGGAGGGAACGTCACCGCCAGCCAGGGACGGGCTCGGGTCACGGTGTGGGAGCACAGCCACCGTCACAGAGGCTGCGTTTGCTGCTCACATCCGAAGCACAACCTGAATTTCCACCTGGCTGTGCTCGGCAGGCAGAGCGGGGCCACGACAGCGCTGAGGGAAGCAGGGCAGGGATGCTGCACCCCGGAAAGTTCCTGGCCTGGGGCAGGAGGGCCAGCGCAACCAAATGCCCAGTGCTGGGCAGGGGCCACCCTGCTCTGGGGCACTGCTCTGCACAGAGATGGCTCTGCAGGTGTTTGGTACCCGCGAGGTCCAGGCCCTGCTCCTCCCGAACACAGACACGGCATTCCTGTGGGATTGCTTCTAAATCTTGTTCTCTCCCTCGCTGTCCCGGCTCTGCACAGTCCCCAAATGTTTCTCCTGTTTTCACCTCCACTCATTCCCTGCCAGTCTGCAGAACAGCTGTGGCTGCCCCATCCCTGGAAGTGTTCCAGGCCAGGTTGGACACAGCTTGGAGCAACCTGGGATGCTGGAATGGAATAAGGTCCCCTCCAAACCAAACCACTCTGGGATTTTGTGATTCCACGATTCTAAAAGTCCTTTCTGTAGGAGCTGTGCCACTGTTAAATGGTTGGGTAATTGTCTTGCAGAGCCATTTAAGAAGTTTGGGATCCTCAGTGTTGACAATTTTACTCTGCTGTTGTAAGAAATGGCAAATACAGGAGTGGAAGAGCAGGAATCTGCTGGGTCCATGGAATCAGGACCGGCTGCTCCTGCACTCAGGGCACTTTGGGGATTTGGCTCTGCAGTTACTTGGTGAAGGTTCAGGACTCTCATATTTTCAGAACACAGCATTTCCCTAAAGCTGCCATTGAGTGACTCTCATTGTATGTTTTTTCCTGTTTTGCTGTAAATTTGGGTATTTCCCTGGATGTGTCCGCAGAGAATGGATGTGATTTTTGAGTGATTTTACTTCCAGTATCTGGTCATGAATTTTGCAACCTTAGGCATGTGAGCATATCCATCAACAAACTGCTGAAACTCAGGGCTGGTCAACACAGCATCACAACATTTTATACAAATATTTATAAATCATAAATGATTGAGGGTCTCAAAGAATAGCACCCCCAATTCATGTATTCATGATATTTATATGGTGAATAAGCTCCTGTGTAATAGCATGAAGAAGGACAATAGAACACAGTTGAGCCTATTGCAAATTAATTTCAAGTCACATCCTGATGTCTTTTCTCCTGAAAACCTCTGTAAAAATGATTCTTTGTGCTAATTCCTGAAGATGAAACTTACAGACCCGAAAGAATTGTTACATTTTTATTTCATTGCATTTCCTGATACAAACAAATACATTTCATGTGTTCACAATACTTTCCTCATCTGTAAGTGAGCAGCAGGGCCACGATGAGAAATGCATATTCCCTAAAATACATTTGGGTTAGAGTTGTATTTTTAACAGATTTGCAAACAAAATATGATTTAATGACAAAGTTACCAGGAAAAAGTTCCTGCTGTTAGTGAGGTGGTGCTAAAATGAATTCCAAATGTCTGCTCTCTGCCTTTGGAGACATCTTAGGGGAGAAAGTTGCAGGTTCAGTAAACCAGGGGCTGAGGAGAAACCCTTGGTGTTGTAATCCCAGGAATACTTGTGCCATGGAAAGCTGGAGCAGGTTTATTTTCTGTCGGAATCGGGGGATGTACGAGCCCTGAGAACATTCCCATGTGTTTGTGCTGGAGTCTGTGCTTCCAGGAAGGAATCCTGGCTTTATGCATCTGGCCCCAGTTCCTTCCCAAGTTAAGCCAGTATTTAATAGGGATTAATACTGTGGAGATCTTTCGTTAGGAAAAAGGAAAAATGAAACAGGAGCTGCTTCTTTTGGTGCAGAAGATGCCGTCTCATGGCACCCCCTGCTCCAGGCTGAACTACAGCTCGGAGCTTAGAAGGCACATGGGAACATGTTGGAAATTCTGAGGCAGTGTCCCACCAAACCCTGTTTGAAAGAGGAATTAAAAAGGGGCAGGCTAGGGGCACTTTTCCGACTCCAACAGTCCTTTCCAACCTTGCTGGTTGTGTGGAATGAGAAGTGGGAACGTGCTCTGAGGTGAGGCGGTGACTGGGAGCAGTGCGGAACCAGGGCCGGGCAGTTCTGGGGTGCCTGCGTTTGGGAGAGAGGCAATGTTCACTCTCCTGGTGAGCTCCTACCGTCTCTCCTGCCCGTGCAGGATCATTTCCTGCACTGTTCCTGCCTGCTTGCCCAAGCCAGAGGCTCTGACGCGCAGCAGTGATGGCAGCGAGGGTGTCACAGCCGTCGGCGGGTGACACTGCCCTGTTGAACTCAAGTGGACTTTGCCGTGTGCTTTTCCATGGATTCTGTTTGGCCAACAGGCTCTTTGCACCGATATTCCTCAGGATCTGATTTTAATGACAAAAACAATTCAGGTGTGGCCGCTTCTAGCTCATGGAGAGCACTTGCTGCCAACTCCTAAACCCCTTGGAAAACTGATTTTTAAATGAAAGCGTTAATGTGGCTCCAAGCGCGTTGTGGCAGAAATGTATAATTTTGCTCGCTGCCATTTGAAAAGACCCGTTTTCAAACCCCGCTCAAGTTGCAAACAGAAGTGATCTTGAGAGTCCTCCTAATCCCTACTGGATATCCCTGTGTTCCATAAATAATAATCAGCCCTCTCTGCCACCCGGTTTGGCACGGCGAGGCACAATTGGCAGCCCGCGCGCCGCGGAGGGCCGGGAGCGGCGAGCAGATGTGTTGTAAGTCTGCTCCATGGCGCAGAGCACAGCTGTGCGAGAGCCTGGTGCAGCACATGGATCCGTGGGCTTGGCTCCAGCCCGCAGCTCCTCCAGCCTGGCTCCTTGGAAGCAGCACGACGTGCAAAGGTAAGGGATCAGCCCCTGCTCTTTCCTTGCAGATAGCGGCGTGAAGAGATGATGCTGCAGAACTGTCTCTAATGAGTGTGTTTTGCATAAACAGTCGTGTTAGAAGTAATGGGGAAAAGGAGCAGTTGGCCATGTGAAAAGTATTTCTTAATTAAGCTGGAGAAATGTTATGGAGAGCTGAAAGCTGTGATTTTTGTCAGGCAGGCGCTGGGAATGGCTCACTCCAGTGCTGGGGGTGCTCTGCTGGTCCCAAACCGTGACGCGCTCCCCTGACCCCTGCTCTGAGCACAGTGAGTGACGGGACCGAGGTGACCTCGCGGGGTGTCCCTGGCCCTACCTGTGGGGTTCAGTCTGTGCAGCGGGGAGCAGCACGGCTGCCCAGAGCACCGAGGCCTGGGGCTCCGGCACGGTGCCTCCGTGCTCAGGGAACAGTGCCGCAATTCCCTCGGCTGTTCGCGCCCCCAGCGTGGATCCTGGGCCCTTGGGCAGCGTTAACTGGACACCACGTCCCCGCCAGGCCAGGAGGGTGGGCCGGCTGCTGGCAGGGCCGAGCTGTGGTGCTGCGATGGCAGTGCTGAGGGGCAGGACGGATGCTGGGGAGGAACAACCGCTCCGTGCTGGCAGCCCTCCGGCCTGGCCCGGCCTGGGCAGCTCCCGGGGCAGGGCAGAGCCCGGCCAGTGCCCAGGCAGCCAGGAGGAGCTGGGACAGCTCGCCCAGCCCCTGCAGCAGGGAGCTGAGGGTGGCTCCTCGCCGCTCCCTCGGCTGGCTCCGTGCACGCTGCGTTCCCTGTGCGTGTGTTTCAGTGTGTGACTTCATCTGCGAGCTCCTCTTTCCCTCTGAGGTGTTTGCAGAGCCGGTGACCTTTGCAGGAATGTGTGCTGGCCAGAGCTGCTGGGGGATGGCTGCGCTTCCCAGCCCCTTCCCAGGCAGCCTCGGCTGGATGCTTTCTGCCTTTCCTGAGCCTTTTGGGTTGCTTTGTTGCTTCATGCTTCCCCAGGTGAAGCTCGTTGGAAGATGTGACTTTTCTTGGCAGAAGTGGCTCCAGGGCACATGACAAGTTGAGTAGAGGCAGCAGATAAGGAAAATATCCCAAATAACCCCTCAGTCCCATCCCTCCTACAGGGACAAACCAGCACTTGCTGTGCTGCCCAAACAAAATATTTTCTCTAAAGAGATGGGGAGGGGGAAAAAAAAGCCTTTTCTGTGACTTACTGAGTTTTGTTTTCTGATTTCAATCGAGCAAGTTAACACTTGGATAAAGGGAATGCTTTCCTTTCAATTGTCTGTGTTTTAATTTTAGTTTTCCCTGCCGTGGCAGGAGTTAGTCTCACATGTCAGAGGCTGTTTCCACAATTATGGTTTGCCTAATGGTCCTTTTGTTATAATTCATAGGCTAATAGAAGTCAGAGATGGAAAAGACCTGTTAGATTATGAAGTCAATGCCCTGCAAATGCAGGATATAATCTCCAGGATAGAGGATGTATCGGGTATTATTAAACAGATTTTACACTTGATCTTAGCTAAATTATGGTTAGGAGTCATTGGATTCCTGAATGGTGTAATAACAATGGCTTAATTTTGGATGCTGGGAGAGCACATCTGTATTTAAGTTTACCATGTGGCATTTCTCTGCCTTGCCTCTAGATGTGCCTGATTTCCAAAGGGAAAATTAGAGATTCCCACCAGAAAGTGGTGTGGAGGGAAAAATAAAACCCACCAAATATCTCTAAAAAAGCCCTTAATTTTTCCTAAGTTAGAGCTGTGCAAAATATCAACTTTTTAGGGAAAAGAAAGCTGTGGAATGAGAAAATCCTCATCAACATAAGTGTCAGCAGCAAATGTTTATGAAACCCAGCTGCTTTGGCTTTGGTGTTGAGCTGAGCTCTGGATGCCTCTGCATTTGGGCACAAATGAACTCAAAATGTTAAAGGAGACTCAATTAACAAAAACCAAAACCCCAAAAAGTAACCAAAAAATGCACAGAGGTCAAACCTGCCCAGCCCAGCCTTAACGACCTCACCCAGAGGAGCTCAGCTGGGTGTGAGAGCAGGGACCTCTCCCGAGGGCAGGGGGCAGAGGGGACGTGCCAGGCTGGGGGCTCTGGGGACCCTGCAGGAAGCACTGGCTGTTTCATTGCCTCATGTTCCGAGGGTCTGGAGCTCCAGAGACAGGGATGTTTCTGATCTGCTTCTCTTCCATAGGCTCCCAGAACAGTTTGGGCTGGAAAGGAACCCTAAAACCATCCAGTGCCACGGGCAGGGACACCTCCCACTGTCCTGGGCTGCTCCAAGCCCCAGTGTCCAACCTGGCCTGGGACACTGCCAGGGATCCAGGGGCAGCCACAGCTTCTCTGGGCACCCTGTGCCAGGGCCTCACCTCCCTCCCAGCCAGGAATTCCTTCCCAAGATCCCATCCATCCCTGCCCTCTGGCAGTGGAAGCCATTCCCTGTGTCCCGTCCCTCCAGCCCTTGTCCCCAGTCCCTCTCCAGCTCTCCTGGAGCCCCTTTAGGCCCTGCCAGGGGCTCTGAGCTCTCCCTGGAGCCTTCCCTTCTCCAGGTGAACACCCCCAGCTCTCCCAGCCCGGCTCCAGCCCCGGGAGCAGCTCTGTGGCCTCCTCTGGACTCGCTCCACCACACGAATTTCCTGGTTTTAGTTTGTTAATTTTCATGTGGCTGTTTAGAAGGATCAGCAGGATCCCTGTGCGGGCAGCCCGGCCCTGCCTGCAGCTCCTGCTGTGTCTGTCAGCCCTTCCCTCCCTCTCTGTGGGTGCTGAGGTGTTTGGATAAGGATAGAGGTGTGAGGGACACCTGAGCATGGAGCCTGAACCTGTCAGCTCCAGCAAGCTCTGGCTCCTCTCGCTGTTTGAGGAGGCCTGGAGAACTGGCCCTTGTTTGAGAGGGGTAAATTAAATGTCTTTCCATCTGTCATTTCTATGAACTGATGTAAAACACGGTGTGTGAGGCTGTTCTGTCAGGAGAACTCTGGACAGCACTGGGGCTGTTTTAAGCAGCATCTCCCTGCTTTGGGATAGCAAGGGATTCATCCCACAGTTTGGGAAATATTTGGAAAAATGAGAGCTGGAGTAGGAAGGGCACCTTGATTTAAAAGGCTGCAATTAAAGGGGGGCTAGGCTTTGTCGACTTGGAGTGCTGTAATTAGAAGATGGAGAAGATTTCCTCCAGGACAGAGTGCAGTTATTCAGGTTTAAAAGACTTCCTCTGCTCCTTGAAGTTCTTCACTGGTGGGGTTGTGAACAAAACCCACTGGAGCCTCCTGCCCTGCCAATGGACACCGGAGGAATGGCTGCGGCTGGGTTCCCCTTGCAAGGCTCTTTGTGGGGTACAGTTCAACTCTGAACCCAGTTTGATTACCTAAAGTTGATACACGGCATAAATCTGACCTCCAGTTATTTTCAGTGCTGCTCTCATCTGCTTTTCCTATAATTAATTCCTTGTGTAATCACTCCATAAGAGAGTCTGGCCGCTCTGCTGGTGAAAGCAGTCGTCATCAAATATGTGGGAAAAATTGGAACACAAACATGAGCCTTGCAAAGGCCGAGCAGCAAGTTCTGAGATTTTGAGATGGAACCGGAGAAGTAGAAATTATTGCAGCAATAGTTTTTTTTGTACTTTCTAACCTCATGCATCTCGAAATAGATGCCTGTAACATACTATTTACAGCATTTTTCTTCCTGAGAGTGTGACTGCAGGAACCCTGCTGAGCCCAATGGCATTGTCTGGCAGGGAACAGCCTCGTGGCGTTGTCTGAGAGTTATATTAAGTACAAAGCCCATTATATAGATCAAAATGCAACTTTTAAAGCAAGCTGATGAAACCTTTCCTTTCAAAAGTGAGCAGAGGCTGTCGGTGCCTGTGGCCACACGTGCCAGGGAGGTGCCTGGGTTCCAGGAGGAGATGCATCTGCTCTGGGGGAAGCTGTCCCTGCCCAGGGCAGGCCTTTGGAACAAGGAGCTTTACGGTCCCTCCCACCCCAAACCGTTCTGTGACACACAGAGCCCTCTGCCATCAAGGCATTCTGAAGTTTCATGCATAATTATGCTCGTGGTTTGTGAAAATGTAAACTTTTCCTCCTGACTGGACTGATGGACAAACAGAAGGGTTTTTTTTAAAATGCCAACATGTTTTTAGGCTTTCCTGTAGTTGCTGTGGGGTGCTTGGGTTTTTAAACAAAGGGGTTTGTTTTAAGTGCATTATTTCCCCTACAGAAGGAAATCTGTGGTGCTGCCTTCTCCCTGTTCCCTGGTTAGCCGTTCCTGCCGTGGCTCTGCACGGCACCAGCGAGGAGGAAAGCCCAGAAGGGGTAAGGTGGTGCTTTACCCCATCATAAACGGGTGAATTTTCCTGCTCAGGAGCACGGAGTGCTCGGAAATTGTGCACGGGGGAGGTGGCTGTGCCCGGCACAGAAAGGGTGCTCCGCATCCCGAGCGCGTTCCCCCTGTAGCGGGGAGCTCACGGAGCCTTCACGGTGCCCTTTACCTGTCACACCGGATCGGATCTCAGCCTGCCTCCTCGGGCTCCGAGGAGCTTTAAAAACAATATCTGAAACGTGCCCTGAGGAGCACAGAACCCAGGGTTCCTGAGCATCAATGGGGAAAAGGGATGCGTGTCCCGCAGCCAGGAGGGCTCGGGGCACAAAGAACGGATTCCTCTCCTTTGCCCTCTTCCCTCCTGGACAGAACCAGACAAACATTTGTGACTCAGATCCCAAATGCAATTAAGACTCTCTGTTAAGGATAATTTGCCTGTTTGAGCCTCGAGAGTGGCACCACTCGGGGACGAGTGTGAAGCTTTCAGGAGGCTGCGGGGTGTGGGGATAAAGGACATGGGTGGTGGAGTCTGTGGGATCTCAGACACCTGCTCCAGAAGGACACAGCCTCATCCTGGAGCTGTTTTTAGAGAAAAAAAAACAGATTAGGAAGCACTAAGAGCCAGAATTAACATTCTAGCTTGCAGTTTAATTGCATTTATTAATAGGAATAGGGGCTCTTTTTTTACTTTTTTTTGATGTAAACTTGAGGCTAAAAATCTGAGAAAAAACTCCTAAAAAAAGTTTGTGTTTTCCTCACACACGTACAAGCATTGGGAGTAAAAGGCAGGATGAGTGCACAGTGTAGGATATTTCCAATTTCTCTATTTTGTGCACATGGAGAGCAGGGCTGATCAAAAAAATCCCCACCACACTCTTGCTGCAGGTGCAGCACTGCTCTCCGACCCTGTGTCTATTTGCAGTACTCATGATAAAAACCCTCCTTTTTTGATGCCATACGTGACATCCACGTCTTTTTTCACTGTTCATAAATAATTTTACAGCAGCAATTGCTGCTCCCTGCAGAAGGCAGAAACATCTGACTAATGAGAGATTCCAGTTCCAGGTTTCCAAAGGGCAGTCGCTGGAAACATCCGCGAGTCACAAACAGTTAAACGCAAATCACAGAAAGTACTTCTGAGGAGTTGAATTTTGGGGCCGAGAAGGCAGGAAAGGCTCTCTGCACAGACAGGGCCGGGGCACAGGGGTTTGGAGGTGAGGTTATTGAGGAATATTTCAGTGGTGGAACTGTGGGAGCAGTGAGTTGAAATATTCCTGCACTGCTTGGACTGGCAAATGTACGGCCTGGCCAGCTCCTTTATCTCAGTAGAAAAAGGATAGAAATTAAAAAACGAGGTTATTCGTTATTTTTGTGGAGGTTTTTTGTGCGTGTGTTTTTTTGTATTCTTTGTTTGTTTGTTTTTAGGGGCAGGGACACCTTCCACTATCCCAGGGTGCTCCAAGCCCTGTCCAACCTGGCCCTGGGCACTTCCAGGGATGGAGTATCCAGTCAGGACTCTGCTCGTGTGTCTCACCTGCTGGGTTTGAGGACCTGGGCAGTGGGCAGAGAGTTGTTATTCCCAAAAGGTCCCTGGTCATTGTTGAGCAGAATTTGATGATTTATTCCCAGGGACTAACTGGACCAGGAACAGGAGTGCTCTGGCTCCTTGGCCTTTCAGAACAGATTCTCTGCAGTGACTAGAGGAACTAAATATTAATCCGTGTCTGGCTTTATAATGCAAATATGAGTTTCAGTTTTACATGGTGCTCTGCCAGTTTGACAAAACCCCAGCACCCAAACCACGGCAGATCCGCTCACCCCCTCGGTACTTAAATAACTCCTGGTGCCCATAGTGCAGCCCCTGCTTGTTTGGGAGCTTTGGGAGGAAGCCTGGTGGGAACTGGCCGTGCCCCAGGGCAGGTTCCACCTGTGCCTCCGTCAGGGCTGTCCTGGAGCACACCCAGGTGATCCTCAGGCTGGCTGGGAACATGGAGTTGGTGTTCCTCGGGGTTTTGTGTGGGGTGAAGCCGCCCTGGAGCACTTCCATCTGCAGGCAGGGCTGGCTCTGTGGCAGAGCACCTCGCTCAGCCAGCGCTCCCCGCTGCCAGAACACATTTAATACTTCTGCTCCATAAAAGATCGTTTCTTTCCAGGGAGAATTAACGCACGCGGGATGAGAGCGGTCCATATGTATAACCCATGCACGGTTATTCCTACAATTACAAGTAAGGGAGTGATAATTACCATGGCAATTTGTTTCTTTATGGATGAGATTTCTTCAAATAGATGCAGGAATATCTCCTCTCTGTCTCCGTGTCCTTATGTTTAGCTTTTCTCTGAGATAAAGGTTCCACGGCAAACATTTTAAGGAAATTGGTGGTGCTTCCAGGAAAGCCTCGTTTTTAAAAATGTTATAACATTTTTCACTAGTCATAGAACCAGCTAAATAAAAAATTGTCCTTAAGAGTTCCCATATCCTATTTAATGGCCAACGGGCTCTGGGGAGGCAACCAAAAAGGGAAAAGTCTCCAAGTGTATCATCATCCCCAGTGCTGGTTGGAGTGGGCGTGGGGTTCTTCTGGGGGTTATTCCCTGGGGCTTGCTGAGCTTCCAGGGGTTATTCCCTGGGGCTGTTCATCTGCTGGGCTTGGCTTGAACCTTCTCCTGGTTCCCTTCTCCCTGGAAAGGGGCACAGGTGGGTCCATCAATGCCAGGGGCTCTTCAGTGGTTTTGCCTCCTCACCCAGCCACCTTATCTCCTGGCCCCAAAGAACATCAGTGCCAAGAGAAAAATCAGTTTTGCCCACACAGAGGTCAATGGGATGTAGAAGTGCTTATTTACCAGAAGAATTGATTCATCAAGTGAATTATTCAGTAAAGATGGCAAAATTAATTGAATCACATGTTTTAACAAATGGAATCTGACTGGTTTTATTGTGCGTGTTCAGAGACCAGCAGTGGCTCTGCCTTCTGATTCAGGTTCCTCTGCTCAGTTGCTTGGCAAGAGAAATTTGGATTTTTAGAATTTTACTCCTTGCTCTTAACTTCGTAGAAATCAGCATTGTGTTCTTCAGTTAACAGCAATCCTAAAACTGAGATTTTTTTTTAAGCAACAGGTAAACTTGACTTAGGGTTGATCAAACCATTTGGGGGAGAATCATTTGCATGTTTTTATATTGAGGGATTTAATAAAATCATATTGTACCAATTCAGAGCCATTTCTTTTGGCATAGATGTGGAAAAATGCCTCTTGAAATGCATTTATGAGGCAAGCCTGAAGTCCTTTCCTTTTGTTCCCCTAGATGAGAAAGGAGTCCTCTCCTCAAGCCTAATCAATACAATTTTTTGTTTTGAGCTGGATGTATTTATTCAGCCTCCTCTGGAACGTTCAGGTCAGTGCTGCTGTTTTCCCAGTGTGGTGGTGTTGTGTGACTTTGGGTGTCCCATCCCAAGGGATTATTGGAGGCTCCTGAGCAATGCATTCCAATCTGATTGCAGTATTTCTAATTGGCAGGAATTGCTTTCTCTAGGCCTGTTTTATATTTAAAACGTGATTTTTCTCTTTGTTGTTTGAATCCAGTTCTGATTTCCTTAAAGATTTTCAGTAGATTGCATCACCAGAAAGACAAATCTGTTAGGTCAACTTTGATTACATTGGGGAGACATATTCCATTATATAATTCACTGAGGCCTGCACTACTCTTAAAGGAAAATATAAAGCTCCCTCAAATGTCAGGGTTTGATAGATTCAGAATGCGGCCCCTCCAAACTCCATTAGGCCTCCTAATCTCTGAATCTCCTCGTGTTCCTCCCACCCAGAGCTCTATTCCTTGTTGGAGGCACTTCTCCCAGTAAACACTGGATAACTTAATCCTGCTTCCACGGCCTGGCTGGGAGGGATGCTGCCTTGTGCATGAGGGAGGGAAACTCACAGGGAATATTTAGGTGGCTTCTTTCTCCCATTTAAAGACAACCAAATGTTTTATATCAACTGTTTTATGTCGAATGTCTAATACAAAGCACAAAACCACAAAGTTGTGTGTGCAGAGCAATGCAAGAGCGAATGTGACTGAAATGGCGGCAGCATAAAGACGTTTTCCAGCGTGAGGTTCTTGGCAAATGGATCAAATGGAATTGTAGGAACACTGGGAACGCTCACAAGGCTGTAACCTGCTCCTGTGGGGGCATTAACGGTCTGGATAGCAAAATAAGGGGAAAACATGCCCAAAAGGAGCATTTGAAGCTGAGAGGAGGGAAATTCTGGAAACTTAATTTGTAGTTTTAACAAAATGTAACTCTTCACAAAATTATGAAGAAGTACCTGCTAATTGCATTCAGAACTGGGAGCTCGTCCTGGCACCTGCACGTGGAGGTGTTCGTGGCTGGCAGAGGAGTTTCTGTGCTGTCATTGCTGGAACTGTTTCATGGATTTCAGGCTGAGGCTGGGGCATCAGCGGGTGCCGCTGTGACCGGCATTGGGAATTGTCCTGGCAGTGCCCGAAGCCAGGCTGGACGGGGCTTGGAGCCCCCTGGGATCGTGGGAGCTGCCCCTGCCCATGGCAGGGCTGGCACTGGATGGGCTCTAAGGTCCTTCCCAGCCTGGGATTCTGTGCGTGTGTGGGGTAGGAAGTGTGGCCTCCCAAACCCAGAGTGAGTCAGTTACTAAATAATAAATCATTACAAGAAACTGTGTAGCCAGTACCAAAAGGCATCTTGAGGTGAAGCTGTGAGTAAGTTTTAGCAAAACAGGGAAAATACTTGTCCGTGATGGCTTTGCTCTAGTTCTGATTTAAGAGCAGGCTAATCAGAGGTGAGCTGAGCTTGGGCTGCAGTGTGGGTTTTCTCTGTTCATTCCACAGAGAATTGAAATTGGTCGTTTTTACAGTTTTGTTTGATACATCGGAAAAGTTTCGCATAGTTTGTCATGGCTGTGTTTTGCTTTTTCTGGCCTGAGGAGCAGAATCCCAGCATGTTCTGGGTTGGAAGGGACCTCAAAGCCCATCCCATTCCCCCTGTGCCGCGGCAGGGAAATCTTCCCCTGGGCTCCACTGCAAACCGCGCCCACAGCCCTCCGAGGAGAGCCCCGGAGGATGACTGGAGCTCTGACTGCTTGAACTTTTGCGAACAGTAGCGTTTTGTCAGCAGCTAAATCTGTTCTCCGTGTGAACTGCCAACTCCTCGTGTTGTATAATTACCGAGTTCAAAATGGAACTCGGGAGCTGAAAGTTAAAGAACAGCTTGAGCCCCTGTTCTCGTGCAGACAACTTGTGTTCAGCTGCGCCGCGGCCCAGGCGTGCTCGTGACAATTTCTCATATGCTCCCACAGAGACACGTCCCCGCTGCTCTGAGCACTCCCGGGCACTGTCTGGTTCTGCCTGCAAGGCTCCCTGACATCCCCAGGGACTGGGATTCTCCCCTGTCCTCACTCCCACATCCCAGCAAAGGCTGGTGAGGGACTGTGCTCTGCCAGGGCCCCCTGGCCCTGCGTGGCTCAGCCGGGGTTCTGTTGGACAGCAGATGGAGGGAGCAGAAAAGGGGTCATGGAATCACTGCCCCCGGCATTGCAAGCACATAGCCTGATTTTGGTGCTCTTTTCTGGTGGAAGCTGACTTGAAACTGCAGGGAAAAGATGATTTTTCTCTTTAAAGGGGCTTGAGGCAGACTCTTGTGCTGGGTAATGATGAAGGAAAGGTTTGGTTTAGCTGCCCTGGTTTGAAGCCCTGTCTAAATGTCACGAGCAGCAGAATCCCAGACTGGCCTGGGTTGAAGGCACCTTAAAACTCATCTTGTTCCAACCCCCTGCCATGGGCAAGGACACCTTCCAGCAGACCAGGAGCCTTGTGCTGTCTGAGGAATATCTGCTGAGATTTGTGTGAAGAGTGATGCTAAAACTGTCCTTTGTTCTCTGTGTTTCATCCTCCTGATATTTCATTAGAGGCATTTTCTTTTCCACGACAAACACATAGACAGGCCGTGCTTGAGTGTTCTGGGGACATTCTGGATGTTTTTGGTTTGAACTACAGGTGAACCTCTCTGCCCAGGGAGGTTTGGAGTCCCCACCCCCGGAGGTGTCCAAGGAATTCCTGGACGTGGCACTCAGTGCTCTGGGCTGGCAACAAGGTGGGGATGGGGCACAGCTTGGACTCGATGGGCTGGGAGGGCTTTTCCAGCCTCAGGGATCCCGGGAAAAGAGCTGTGTGCTGACAGAGAACAGCCTTCTCTTACTCGTTTTGATCACCAGCCTCCTGCTCCTTCTTTTACCCCTTTCTAACTCCCCTCCATAACCTCCCCCCAGCTGCAAAAGGAACCAAAAAGAAGAGGCAGTTTCAGGAGGTGAGTGTTCAAAGGACTTTTTTCTCTCAGCTCTGAAATTTGTCAGATTATGGAGAGGTTGTGAAAAGGTGCCTGACTATGTAAACTCCATCCTGAAGGCTTCAGGTGGACCTGAGCCTTGTTTGAGCTCTGTGCCCAGGAGTGAATTCCGTCCTGGATGTTATTAAAAGTTTCCGTCCTTAACTGTGGCACGGCTCACAGCAAATGATCGCTTAAATCTCCAAAGTAATAAAGAGAGAGAAATTACAGTAATGTGGAAATCTCTGCTTCTGCAGAAAAACCCACCCCAGCCCTCATTATATTTGCATTGCATCTGACCCACAAACACTTCCTCAAAACTGAGATGGAATTTGGTGTGAATTAAACCGTTCCAGGGAATTCGAGCCGTGAATGACGGCGCTTGAATAAAACCACAAAAATATCATAAGGGGTAAAAGCACGTGGCATTTGTTCTGTCTGAAATCCTTGTGGTTTCTGAGCTGGGAGCTGGAAACGCCTGTTATCACCCTTTCCAGGAGTTCTGTACCACTAGGGTACGTGGCTGAGAGGCAGCTGCTGATAGGCAGGGCATAAAAGGTTGATAAATCACAAAAAAGACATACTTTTATGTGGAAAAAAATGCATTCAGCATTTTTTTTCCCGGGTAAAGTATGCAGAAAACCTGCTTAAATGGAGCATATAATTTTTAATGAATCAGACCCTTTCTCCTAGGAAATGAAGCAAGTATGATAAATATGATGGAAACTGGTGAATATCGAGGGTCTGGTAATCAGATCAGATTGGAAACCCACCTGAGGTTTGTGTGAAAGGTAGCAGCTCAGAAGGATTAGTCTTCAGGCCAGCAGACTTTGAGGGATGTGGGATCAATTGAAGAAATTTGATTGTAATCAATTAAGGAAAAATACTGCTGGAAGTAGGGAGGTATGAGAGGCATAATTACAGAGATGAGAGCGATTCACCAGATCAACAGCCTGGTGGCTTCAGGGTTTATTTCGAAGCAATCCAGGCTTTACTTTCCTGGGAATGCCCACCCTGCAGTGAAACTTCCCTGACAGGATTTTCTTTACCTGACCAAAATTCTCGTGTTGGCTGAGTATGACAGCAAAGTTCTAAAAACCCTCGTGAGAGGGAATTCTCCCATTTCGGACCGGGACACACCCCCGTGGGGGTCAGCAGCTCTGCAGGTGTCTGTCCTGAGGGCTGTGGCCATCCTTCCAGTGCTGAGGGAAGGGATTTGGAGGCAGCAGAATTAGAGACAAGCTCTGAGCTCCAGAACGTGGATGCTTTGATTTGCCCAAGTTTTTAAATGCCCTGGCCAGGAGCTGCACCCAGGGCAGGGGGGCTCCCAGGATCCCTGCCCGGGCAGGAAACAGGTAAATGCCAAAGCTGAGCTTATCTTCGTCCGTGTGAGCACATTTCCTTCGGTTCCAATAACCAAATGCTCCAGAGCTCCCGAACAACGGCGTTGCTGTTGCTGTCCCTGGAGCAGGTGAGATGCACCCACACTCTTCCCTGTCACTGCCTGCTCTCCACTGGCAGGGTGGCTGCATTTTCCCTGCCTACTTAAGAGGAATAGTTCCCAAGACCAATTCCCCAAACTTTAATCATTTGCCACTCACAATTTTCCCTTAGCGTGTATTTACTGCGTTTCTCTTTGACATTTCTAAAAATCCTCCACTCTACGGAAACTCTTTGGGTTTTATGGCTTCTCCCTTTATGGTTATTTCTCTTTCCAAGATGAAATACTTGGGCGGGAGCATGGAAGGGTGAGGCACCTCTACCTGTCTTGGTGAGACCCTGGTGTCCCTGGTGGCAGGGCAGCAGGCTGGCACTGTTCATTTTAGCTCCTGTCTCATGGATATTTAATGAACTGTGTTCCCTGGCAAGATGGTGTTTCCTGGGAGGGTTTTGCTGTGGAAAGGTTATTAAAGAACTAAGATGGTTTTAAAACACTGTTCATGAGGCCTGGCCATATCTGATTTAGCTGTGGCACAGGGCTGGGGGATTTCTGTCAGATTTAAGGCAGATGGGTGTGACAGATATTTAATTATTCCCATTTCTCTCTCTCATATTCTGCATCTATTCCAAACTTTACTTTGAAGTCTTTGTGATGCCATTGAGTGTTCTTGAAGTGGCAAACAACGTGCTTGTCTATTATGAGGCAATCAGGCTGTCTTGGGACCAACTACTTGTGTTGTTTCAGAAGAATTTACAGGTGTTTAGCCATAAATCTTGAGCCTGAAGTGTCTGAATTTCATGAGTTTACATGGACTTGGGCTCGATTTCCTTATTTAAAGGCAAAGGTGTGCATTGGCTGCAGGACGGAGAAGGAGGGCAGCAGGATGCTCTGGTCGGGCAGGTGAGCTCTGCCAGCGAGTGAGGGACACCAGCAGGTGTCAAGGGCTGCCTGCCAGGTGGCCCTGGCACAGGGAGGGCGTCTGCAGAGGAGAAGTGTCTGTGATGGTGTTCTTGTTTCTAAGTTCGTGGAATCAGAGAGGCACAAAATGGTTTGGGTTGGAAGGAACTTAAAACTCATCCAGTGCCACTCTAGTGGAAGGGACACCTTCCACTGTCCCCGGGTGCCCCACGCTCTGTCCAACCCGGCCTTGGGCACTGCCAGGGATCCAGGGGCAGCCACAGCTTCTCTGGGAATTCCATTCCAGCCCCTCCCCCCCCTCCCAGCCAGGAATTCCTTCCCAATATCCCATCCATCCCTGCCCTCTGGCAGGGGAAGCCATTCCCTGTGTCNCCCCTCCCTGTTCCCGGGGTCCCGGCCTGGGTCCCCTCCCCGCTGCGGGCGGGGCGGCGCCGCCTCTGGCGCCCTCTGCCGGGCACTGCCGGGACTGCGCCGCCGCTGCCCCGCCCGGGAGCGCGCCCGCCGTAACCGGGGTTTATCCATTGATTTCTTCATTGATTTATCCATTTATTTATAACCTACAGGAGCCTCTCTGCTGCTCCAGCTCCTTAGAAACCTCCCATGGAGGATGGGGCAGCTCTGCCCGGCAGCACTGGGGGAAACGTCTTTTCCTTAAAGTCTACTGGCAATGAAAATGGACCCCCCGAATGGCACCAGCTGCGGGCTTTGACCTGATTTCTGTTAAGGGGCACCTGGGATGAGCCCCGCCGTGCCCGAGGGTTCCTGCCCTGCAGCCAGGCACTTTGTCCCCACATAAGGGTTTGGGAGTTCCCCAGTGGGTGCTGGCCGGGCTGGGGGAGGGTCCCTGTGCCCACCAGGTCACAGTGGGAAGGGGATGGTCCTCCCTAAGCTGTCCGCGCACGGCTGGGGTGCAGTGGGATTGGGCAGCAGGGAGGGGTGGGTGACCTTATCCGTGACATTCCCCGAGCACATGGAGGATGGGGGACCACTGGAGCGAGTCCAGAGGAGGCCCCGGAGCTGCTCCCAGGGCTGGAGCCCCTCTGGAGCCAGGCTGGGAGAGCTGGGAATGTTCACCTGCAGAAGGGAAGGCTCCAGGGAGAGCTCAGAGCCCCTTGCAGGGCCTAAAGGGGCTCCAGGAGAGCTGGAGAGGGACTGGGGACGAGGAAAACAGTGGGGCTGTTGTTGTTGTTGTTGTAGGAGTGGGGGTTATCTTACACTCTAAAAATACAGACACCTTAAACATCCCAGTCTATTTCTATACATCACATCGGAAGCAATTCTCCGTTTTGGTTAAATGAATTTTCAGGAGCTGCCACGTGTTCCTTTGAAGCTCCTTGAGGCTGGCAATCCCCTCCCAGGGGTGCAGATGCTGCCTGGGCTGTGTTGAGGTCTCGGTCACAGCCTCGGGGGTGGCTGGAGCTGCTCCTGGCCGTGCCCAGGCCTGTGGAGCAGTGGCCAAAGGGGTCCCTGCTGCCCTGACCCCCCTGATCCGTCTGAGGCCCCTCCCCAGCTGATTTCCCACTCAGAACCTGTTCCATGGCACAAAGCTCATCCTTCAGAGCTGCTGCTAAATGGTTCCTACCAGAGAAAAGGGGCTCTGCAGTTCTTTACATGTGTGGCCAATCCATCCCCAGCCACCTTTTGCTGTAATTAAACACATTTTATACCTCAGGTGTGGTTAATATTCTGGGACATCCAAAAGACTGTTTAACTGCCTCAGGTGTGTTAATGATTCTGTGTGAGGTGGTTTGTAAGCACAGGGTGCAGAGCTGCCCAGGGATTACCCCGGGGCTTTCACCAGTGCTGGAATGCATCCCCAGGCTGCAGCACCCATGTTCTGGAGGGGAATTGATCCCAGATTGAACTCCCAAATCGATCATAACAGCCGAGATCATACTGCCAACCCTGCTCTAGTGGATTGCTGTCAATTAGCACCTAAAATGTTTATGTAATGTGCTGTTAATGTCTGTCTTCCACACCTTTGCGTGAGAAAAGAGAAAATTCGGGTGGGAGACCAAACCAGTGTCCATCTGTGCCACGGTTGGGCACCAGGAGGAATTTCCTCGTGGAAAAGGTGGTCAGGCCTTGGCAGGGAGGTTTGGAGTCCCCATCCCTGGAGGTGTCCAGGGAAGGCCTGGACATGGCACTCAGTGCTCTGGGCTGGGGACAGGGTGGGGATTGGGCACAGCTGGGACTCCGTGGTCCGGGAGGGATTTTCCAGCCTCAGTGACCCTGGGATTCTGTGGTTTTTTTGAGGTGTGTTTAATTACAGTCACATTTTTTACACTACTCTCTATACTTTACTGCTCTCTACTCTGTGCCTGGTCAGTTGTACCAAGCTTTAGGTTGTCAGTGTTTCAGGAATAAAATCTGTACTTACAAAGGCAAAATTAAGGGGGTTGAATCTTTCTTTTTTTTCTTCCATTCATTTTTTTTCTTATTTACCCAGTGATAGCACAGGTGGGGGAGTTTTAAAGGCTTTGCCTGAGATTATTTTTTATGGAGGCCTAATGAGCACAGGAAGATGATATTTTGTGAAAATCTGGTCTCTAAATTTCCAAGACAAGTTTCTTTTCCACAAACGCTCGCCCGTAAGTTGCGGTGGTGAATTCCTGGTGCAGGGCAGGTCATTCACGGCTGGGGGCTGCGTGCACACCTCGGGATAACGCTGCCTGGATGGTTTTTATGGATATGTTGAGATGATTATGATCACCCCGGCAGCACATTTGATAAATGAACGTAATTACAAATACAATAGCAATTGATGTGATCACGGTGTTTACCAAGTGCGCCTCATTCTGTGCATTGATTGGGACTCAGAGGGATGTGGGAGCATTCCCTGGCACCTGGAACAGGAGGAGCTGTGGCTGCAGGGGCAGAGCTTGGTCAGATCCCCGACCCCTTCCCGGTGGGGACAGCACGCTCACACTGAGCTCAACAACGCTGTGTGCAGTGAAAGGGCCTGCTCTGCTACCCTGCCCCTGAAACCCAATTTTTAGAGATTTTTGCCCATGCTTAGCTTGCCTTTTTTCTTCCTTAAAGGCAAATAACAAACCAGGTGAAGTCTGCCTTGCTGCAAGCACCAGTCTTGCACCTCAACTTAAGACTGAGAAAGGGAATTAAAAAAAAAAAATCACATCAAATATCTCTTTTGAAATAAAAATTAAAAACTAAACCACAAACCATTGAACCCCCAGCTTTATGGTGTGTTTTAGCTTATGGTTATTCATTATTGTATGCAGCAGTGTGGTTTGGTAAGCCCATTTACTTTAGCTCGAGGTAGTTAGCATAATTTAGGATGCCTGCAATTATGGGATGTACTCAGGCAGATGCTGGTGAGGACTGGTGAGCGTTTTCCTGTTGGGATACAAGCTCCTCATATCAACTGGCACATGAAAAGCAAAGCTGTGGAGAAGAGATCAAAGGCAGAGCTGCTCCAGAGGAAGGGGATGACTCTGCAGCAGCCACAAAGGAAATATCGAACCAGATCAGAGCTCGGCTGGGCAGTGGCACCTGGTGAGACTCACCCAGAGGAATCCAGATGAGAGCTGAGGCCATCCCCAGGGAAGGGGACAGACTGGGTGTGGGAGTATTTCAATAACTGCTGATTCTCCTTCAAGCTCTGTGCATCCTTCTGGAATTAGGAAGGGTTCTTCATGATAAAATACTGAGTTTTGGTACTTAAAAAAAACCTGTTGTGCTTCTATATATTCAGTGATAAGCAGTTTGTGATGTGTTTGGTCTCCTTTCCGTGTTCACGTAGCTGCTGGTGAATTTTAACTTCCAGTTTTTGCAGTTATTTGATGACTTCTGTCCTTCACTCTTCCTTCCTTAGTGTCCAGTGGCCTCGAGACCACCAGCCCTGGCTTTGCACCATAGGCACACGTTTTTGGCATTTCCTGTTCTCATGGATTCTGCTGCTGCTCCTCCCTGACACACTTTTTTCTGTGAAACACGCTTGGCTCTTGCACATCTCTGTAAATTGGGGCTGAACCCAGAGACATCAGCAGGCAGGAACTTACGGACAGGGAAAGCCAGGAGACCTCCAGTGTCTGCAGGTGGAGCAAATCCCACCCTGTGCTCCCTGCCAGGCTCTTGAGGTTCACATCTGGAAGGCAAGAACTGCTTACGAACCCACGGGAGCACCAGTTTGTGCTGCAGCCAGGTTAAGTGGGGAACTGGGGGAACTGGGTCCTGTCCTGCAGCCAGGTTAAATGGGGGAACTGGGTCCTGTCCTGCAGCCAGGTTAAATGGGGGACTGGGGGAACTGGATGTTCTCCTGTAGCCAGGTTGTTCTGGATGGAATTAGCTGATGAAAGGAGTGTGGTTGGTGCCTGTCTGTGGGGTTTAGAGCAGGCGGTGGTCACTGGGACCAGTTCCAGAATGGTTGTCTGACACAGAGACAGAATCTGAGTGCATTTGTATTTCCTGCTACAATGCATGGAAGGTGCCACTTGTGTTTGCACAGAAAGCCAATGGTACAACGTGGTTTTGGCTGGAATTAATTTTAACACCTTCCAGTGGTGGAGTTACGAAGCAGATCAGGTCTTTTGGGTTTTTCCTTGCTGTTGAGTGCTTTGGTTGTACTGCTCAGAAATTAGGAAGAAATTCTTTACTTCAGGAAGGAATTCCTGGCTTTGAGGGTGGAGAGGCCCTGGCACAGGGTGCCCAGGGAAGCTGTGGCTGCCCCTGGATCCCTGGCAGTGTCCAAGGCCAGGCTGGACAGGGCTTGGAGCAGCCTGGGACAGTGGAAGGTGTCCCTGCCCAGAGCACTGACGTTTTGTTCCGTGTGTTTTGAGGTAGCAGCAGCTGCACTGCCACGTTCTGCAGGTGCTGCTGACACAGGAAGCCTCCAATTCTGCTTCTCTCCAACTTCCCACCCCAAAGAAGGCACTTGGAAAAGCACTTCAAGATCTCAGCTGAGACTCAAATCAGAAAAGGTTCTTCTTGTGAATGGTTGATCAACCTTAGCTCGCCTTGGCTGCAATGTGATTTAAGAGTACTTAGCACCTTGCATTAATTGGCTCTAAATGGGCAAAAGGCATTAAAATGAAATTCTTTTAATTAAGTGACAATAAGCATTCCGAGCTCCGACACTCAGCTGTAAATTGTTTTGGAAGCCCTTGCCTGGGAAGCCGCTGGTGCTCTGCCCATGGATGGGTTCCTGGTGGCACGGCTGGAGCTGCTGCCCTGGGAGAGGCTGCCAGGCACAGCTCGGGTGTCTTACCCACCCCGAGGCACAAAAACTGCAGGAGGAGGTTCTCTGCTTGTTTTTCCCTTCCCCTGTTTGCAGAATCCTTGGCTGTGGCCGCTTCGTGAGCCGGGCAAACAGGGAAGTGTCTGCTCTAAACGCAGCTTTTCTTGATACCCTCTGGATGTGCTGAGTGTCCCGGGTACTTTTTTCCATGCGGAGAGGGAATAACGTTTGGAAAACTTCAGCAGGTGCTGAAGGAGACCCGTTTTAGCGAGTGTGGGCTGTTTGGGGTGCCTGGTGCCGGGGCTGTCGCTGCCAGCAGCGTTTGGGGGATGCCAAGGGGCAGGTTCGGGGCAGGGACATTAAAACCCTGCGGGCAGCCCCGCCGAGGAGCCGCTGTGTGAAAGGGTCCCTCCCTGCAGGGTGCGAGCCGAGCTCGCTCCTGGGCTGCTGTCTGACTCCCTTCCCAAACACGGCGTGGGACCAGGTCCCTGTCACCTGTCCCTATCCCTGTGCCTGTCCCTGTCCCCTATCCCTGTGCCTGTCCCTGTCCCTATCCCTGTCCCCTATCCCTGTGCCTGTCCCTATCCCTGTGCCTGTCCCTATCCCTGTCCCTATCCCTCTCCCCTATCCCTGTCCCCTATCCCTGTCCCTGTGCCTGTCCCTGTCCCTATCCCTGTCCCTATCCCTGTCCCTGTTGTCTCCTCCCGTTTCTCCTGCCGAGCTGCCCCCGCTCTGTTTAACCGGGATTTCTCCCTCCGATAAAGCAGTGCTGGGGCAGGAAGGAGAAATCCTACACCTCATCGGCTCGGCTTTGCCTTTTCATCCCATTTGGATGCAATCAGCTCCTCGGAACCCGCTCCCCTCCGCGAATGTAAATCTCATTAAAGCCCTCTTGGTTCCCTGCCCACTTCTCCACCATGAATCCGATCGCTGTCATTATTTCTGCCTGTGTCACTTTTATTTTCTCTTACCTTTTCCCCCTCGGTTTTATGTAAATAATGTTTGGATAATGGAGTGAAATGGTTTCCATGGTGCTGAACAAATACAGGTCACGGTGTGTGGGACTCCTCTGCACCTGAACATAAAGGTGAACATGTATATAATTTTTAATTATTCGCTTTCTTACAACTAAGAAATAAGTTTTGTGTCTTTTTTAGCATCATTTTGCTGACGAGAAAAATTAGTTCATTACGAATTCTGCCAAAAATAGTTCTGCCTTTCAAATGCTAATTTTTTCACTGTATTCATCCATTTTTTTTTCTTTTAAATGACACTATCATGCATTACACCATCTGATTAAAAAATCTGCTGGAATAATATTTACACTGAACATCTGTCATTGGCAGCTGTAAATATGCTCTGTATTTATCTACAAGAACTCGAGCTCGGAGCCCCTTGCAGGCAGCAGAACTTTCAGTGGAGGGAAGGAGGCTCTGGATGCCGGGCTCTGCCTTCCACAGGGCTGTCCTGGAACGGGTTAAGCAGATGGATCATTCATTTGGAAACCAAGCTGGAGTTACAAGGGCTACTTTAAAATGCTCCCCAGCCGTTGGTGTCACGGAGGGAAGTTGCAAATGCCATTTTGCGGGAAGATGAGGGATTGGTGCTGGATTTAGGGATCTCCTGGGCTGGATGGGGCCCGTGCCAGAGCCTGGGGCACTGGGGGGGTGGGATTGTGTTGCTGCTGCCCCTGAGAGCCCACTGCCAGTTCCTGGGCTCCTGCTCTCCGTGCTGGATGAAGTCAGCAGGGCAGGGCTGGTGGGGAGAGGAGGGCGTGTTAATGCCCTCCCAGCCCGGCCCGTGCGCTCTCTGTCTCACTCTCAGATGGCTTTCTCACGCTCTGCAAACAAGCAAAGAGGATTTCACTCATCCTCAGAGAAAGAGGATGATAAAACGGAGTTTATGAGCTTTATCTCATTGTCTGTGTTGCCATCTAAATAGAATTTACGTTGCCTAACCCCACTTAGGTGCTGTCTTTCCCTGGGAGCTCTGCAGAGGAGCGGAGCTGGTGGGTTTGGAGCTGCTCCCTCCCAGCCCAGGGCACTGCAGGTGTGACCCACAGAGTGCCAGGGGTGCAGGGCCCTGCTCGGAGCTCCTGTGTGACACAGGGGCTCAGCATCGCGTCGAACAGGTGTGGCACTAAATCCCAGAGGGAATGTTAAAGAACTTGGCTTTGAAGATTTAGTTCAAACTAAGATTAACATTTTTAGTGTCAGTTTAACACGTAGCGGTAGTTCTGCTGTTCACAAACCTTGGGGTGAGTCTTGGAGTGAGGGAGGGGAGGGGGTGGCCTGAAATAATGAAATCCTCACCAAGTGAGTACCTCAGCGAGCAGCTGAAAGCACATTCTCAGCTCTACACTGTGTGAACACTTGCAGACATGAAACTGTGCCTCACTCTGAAACTCAGCCTGGGCTGGATTGTCAAGGAAAAAAAAAATCCAGACATGAAGTTCTTTAATTGAAAATTCCCTGCCACAGTTTTAAAGCATTTACATCCGGGCTGAGTTCCCTCAGCTGGAGACACGAGACTTGGAGTTGCAGGGTTGCTACAAGGACTAGAGACAGCAGCGTGTGGCTTAAGTGACTAATCAGACAGAAAAATAAATGCTGGAGCCAACAGACTCGAGAACAGTCCGTGGGCAATCTGTGGTTATCCCTGATATTGTAAACGAGCTGCTGAATAGATCAGAGGAACTTATAAATGAAAGTGCTAAATTAGCACCAACAGAAGTTTGTGTAGGGGTGACTCACACACAGAAAAGGGACACGGTGTTTATCAAAAGAACCTCCACTGCAAATAATTCAGCTCTTACTCTGAGCATCCTCTTGAGCTGGTCCTGATGGCGAGGGAGGGATTATTCTGATAAAGAGACGTGTTGTCCCCAGCTGATGGCATTAAATAATCCCCTGCCCAGCTGCACAGGGGTGGCCTGGCCAGTGCCATCCCCTGACCCCTGTCTCAAGGTGACAGCAGCACCAGTGACCCCTGCAAGGACCTTACCTGCCAGAGCCCCGTGCTGCCGTGCTGAACCTGGGGTTAAAGGTGCCCCTGGTGTCAGTGGCCTCACAGGTTGGGCAATTCTTCTCTTTTCCAGCTCTAGCAGTGCTCATTTGGTGCTCTGGAGCAGCAGAGGACTCTGGGGGGTTCTGCAGTGCAGCTGGGAAATGTGATGTGCTGGGAATCCCTGAGGGACAGGGCGTCCCTCATCCTCACCCCCTCAACAGGGGACCCGAGTCAGGAAGAAAGTGGTTCTGAGAGGGGATGTAAAATGCAATGTTGCCCTTAAATCGCCTTTAATTTAGATCGTACAGATTCTGGTTCTAATTTAGGTCCCACAGTTTCTGTTTCTAGAGCTGGTTCTTAATAATGAAGCAAACTGTGTCAGTGAGGAGTCCTTTGGCTGCACCACTGAGGGCATCCCTTGGAAACATCCTGCCTGTGTGTGTGGTGTCCCATGTCCCTCTGGGATATTTTAGAGGGACAAGGGACTGTACGAAGGTTTCAGTGTAATGCTGTGTTTAGACAATGCTTTAGTTCATCAGCTTCAAAAAGCACAAACAAACGTGGAATTTATGTAGGTTCGAAAGTCAGACCTACCCTCCTAATCTTGATTATTCAAAGGAACAATTGTGTCTGTGCTTAGAGAATCCCAGGATCCCTGAGGCTGGAAAAGCCCTCCCAGCCCATCCAGTCCCAGCTGTGCCCGATGCCCACCTTGTCCCCAGCCCAGAGCTCTGAGTGCCACATCCAGGAATTCCTTGGGCATCTCCAGGGATGGGGACTCCAGACCTCCCTGGGCAGCCCCTGCCAAGGCCTGAGCACCCTTTCCATGGGGAAATTCCTCCTGGTGTAATTGTTCTTCCCTGTGGCGTGCCACCATTATTTTTTCGATGTCCCATTTGAGCTGTGAAATGAAGACAGCTGTCTCCTTCCTGCTGCGTCACGTTACGGGTTCGGGAGGCCAGGCTGATAACAACAGTCTTTAAGAGATATTCATAAACATAATTTTCCCTGAAGTTTTGACATGGAAAAGTTTGTGAGGAGAATTATGGCTCTTATTATCAGCAATATGTTGAGGGCTAAATTTAGTTACTGATGTGGCAGGAAACTCTGGGAGTAGTTTTGGTTTAGGCTGAGGCTGAACCAAAGCAGCCCACCCTCCTCAGGAATTAATGGAGGCTTTCATTCTTCCTGGCAGAGCTACTTTATCATTCATATGACTAAACAGACAATCAATTTAACAGCAACGTATGGGAATGGAGGGAATGAACAAATAAGCTATGAATGATGAGAATGGAAAAATCAAGCCCCCCTCCCTTATTCCCTTTTAATGGCTAATACCAACAGGGACAAGACCAGTAAAAAGAGGTTAATGAATTGCAAAGATCCTTTAGAAAGTGATTGACTGGTATTGAAGCTCAGTCAAATCAGTCATAAATATTTACTTTTATTAGCAACAGTGGGTTGCCTGTTATTTTCAATTGATTTTTAAAGCTGTCAGAAATCTACCACTGTGACTATTACCAAGTGTTTTATTTCATCAATATTTTCAAGCAGCAAGGAGCTGGACGAGCCCCTGTCCTGACTGTTTGGGGAGTGTTGCTCCCAAAGGATTATCAGAGGGAAGTTAAGATTCTCCCCCCCGGGAATCTCCCTGTCCTTCCCCGTGACATTTAACCCCTGGGATGTGACCCCGTGTCCTCTCGGGGTTTCTGTGCTACCCTCAGCCAGGTGCCCAAGGCTGGAGCTGTGCTGGCATTTGGGAAGGAGCCTGGTGGTTCCTGCCAGCCCTTTCCCCTTCCCTTTCCCTTTCCCCTTCCCTTTCCCTTCCCTTTCCCTTTCCCTTTCCTCTTCCCTTTCCCTTTCCCTTTCCCTTTCCCTTTCCCTTTCCCTTTCCCTCTCCCTCTCCCTCTCCCTCTCCCGTTCCTTCCCGAGCCCCAGGCACCCACCCGGGATGTCCCCAGGGACCCCGGGGGGACAGAGCCATCCCAAAGTTGCTGCCCGGCCGGGCTGCCGAAGGAAAACCTGTCCGAGGTGCTGTTTGCTGCGTTCCAGCCCAATCACATCATTCAAAGGGAAATAACAAAAGGAATTTCCCAGAGATAACAACAAAGAGTTAACATTTCCCAGGGCAGACAAGTTTCCAATTCAATTAGTTTTAATGAACCTTCTGCTCACTGGTTACTGAACTAGAAAGAACAGCAATAAATGCCCAGAGGAAAGAGAGAGAGGATATTAAAGGAGGGTTAGTGTATAGTATATAAATTTCCAAGTTGACTAAAAGAGTAGCCTTGATATAGTTTTAGGAACCAAACCTGCAATATTGTCCCTGCTTTCCCTTCCCAGCTGTCACCCACACTGGATAAACCTTCCCCTGTCCTGATCCTGCCAAACTATTGACCCTCTATTGTCTCTCGAAACGCTGGGAAAAATGACAAATTGTTTTTTTGGTTATTTTTTTAATCAACTGTACAGCTTTTTTTTTTTTAAGGAAAAAGATAGTTGCAATATTAGTATTTCATAAGTCAAGTGCAGAGAAAACAGGAGTTAATAAGAAAATGAAAAAGCAAATATAAATTCTGTAGTGAGAACTCTAATGTATTTTAATGTGAAATGCACGGTAATTTTTTAAAAAAGAAAGCTTTGAGGCTATTGTTTAGCCTATTATTAACAGCATTCCCAAGCATGTTTGGCTTTAAGTTTAAATATGAATTTTCTATGAATTTTGGCCACTGAAATTCCGCTCCGTGGAATTTTCCTCTGGTGCTTCCAGAGCCCAGCAGAATGTGTCAGGTCCTGGTTAACATGCAGCCACTCTGGTGCATGTGTTTGCACACCCCTGCTGGCTCAATATTTGACAGAAATCATAGATTTTAATAAGTGCTGCATATTGCATTATTGTTTCAAACAGCATTTGCTGTTCTATGAGGCTTTTTCCTCCCCACTCGCTGAATTTCCTTGGAATTAGCGACATGTACTGAAAATAGTTCATAGCCTGCTTTCTTCTGTCAGCAATGGGAAACACTGGGAAAAAATCCTGACATTCTAAGCATGTAGTTTATCATTCATTTGTAATCTAACATGAATTTAGAACAGAAATCTGAGTTTTCCTTCTTATATTGGGAGATGCCAATGGCAAAACTCTGCTTGCTGTGTTCTAATACTGATATTTTTTACTGAGCCCCAGTGCTGGTGGAGCAGCAGATTTTCAGTCCTGTGCACGTCAGCAAAGCCAGGCTCGTGTCCTTTAAACCCTGCAGCCTCCCTCAGTCCCTGCGCAGCACAGCCACACCTTGGGAATGGGAATAATCTCACAGTCACCTTTAAACACTCAAAATACACATCCTACAGCGAGGCTTTGCCATTGTCAGAGTCTGCAGTAATACATCCCACCTCCTTTCCTTACTGCTTAGTTTGCAAGACCAGCACCAAAAGAAGCAGGGCTTTTAGGCTGGGTTTCTATTTTAATTTAATTTTGGATGCAGTAGCTGGACCAAGTTGGTTTTTTTTTTTTTTAAATCCAGTAACTAACCACAAATAGAGAATTTTTTTCTTTAAGTGTTGAAATAGACTGGTTATATTTCCCATATAGACCAATTTTCTTTTCCCAGCAAAGCACAGCAGAGAACACCTTTCCCCACTGCAGGCAAACTGGATTTTTTGCTGTGCAAGGCACCAAACTCTTCTTTTGATCTTGATTTTTATTTTTTTTTTATTCTCCAGTGTTTGTAACACGACAGAAAATTATTACAGTAATTTTACAGGCTGTTTGCAAAGGAACAAATCAAGCAGCTGAGGCAAAGTTCTCTGGGAATACAAATATTTGTGTTTGTGGAAAGTGTTTTGGGGCAGGGCTGGGTGCTGAGGGTTAGGAATGGTTTAGGGATGGGTGCTGAGAGTTAGGAATGGGTTAGGAATGGGTGCTGAGGGTTAAGGATGGGTGCTGAGAGTTAGGAATGAGTTAGGGATGGGTGCTGAGGGTTAAGGATGGGTGCTGAGGGTTAGGAATGGGTTAGGGATGGATGCTGAGGGTTAAGGATGGGTACTGAGGAGCAGGGCTGGGTTCTGAGGGTTAAGGATGGGTGCTGAGGGACAGAAATGGGTGCTGAGGAGTGGAACAGCTCCAGTCCTGAGCCAACCCCTCCCCTGGGATCCAACCCCCATGCTGGTGCAGCGGAACTGGGCACAACTCCAGCGTGGAAACTGGGACTGAGGAGATGCCTGTTACCAGCCAGTGGGTCTCTAATTGCTGCCCTGTAGATTTTCTTGTCGTTCACTGAATTCTGCCCCTGTTGTCTTGGGGAATATTCGTTCCTCACAGTGGCAGGGTCAGAGGTGAGCCCCACACCCATTTTTAGGAGCAGGGCCCACCCCAGCGGTGCTTCCCGAGCCCGGAGCAGGCTGGCAGCCTCCTCCCAGCTCACTGAACCCCAGCAAATGGCGCTGCAGGATCCTGGGAAGGCGAGCAAGAACAATGGGGGAGATAAAATAACCCTGCCTTCCAGTCTCTGAAATAGCAGCTCGAAGTCTAGAACTTGCCTCTAAGATATTACAAGAACTTTGCCAAGTAGCACATGAGAAAATAGAGCCCACAGCCATATAGTAAGCAAAAAAATTCTGTTTGAGTATTGACATGACAGTTTTTGAAAGTTCAAGCAGAAAACCAATTATAATGAGCACTGAAAAGCCCGAAGCCCTGCTGTTCAATAAATAAAAAAGTACAACAAACTATTTTCCAAAAAGGTTCTAGAGAGTTTCTTCTTGTCCCACTACTTACAATATGATTACATAAATAGTCTCTATTTGCTGTTGAATTGCCAGGCAGCTGTATTAAAGTACAAATCAAATCAAGTCAGGATTAGAAAGTAAAAGAGCATGGTTTAAAGTAATCTATCCCCCAGGAACTGTGCTCAGATTCATCAAACAGAGCTTAAAGTACAGTATATCTTATACCCTTGTGTTTCCATGCTGCACTGCTGCACAACCAGTTATTATTTTTGATATCCAGAGAATGTTGCTCGTAGCTTTAGGAGGCTCACTTGCTTATTTAAAGTACCAGAAACCTTCTCTGTCACTTATTATTATTTCTCTTGGTTAAGATTCATGAGGAGGCCGTGAGTGTGGAAGGCACGGAGCTGCTTTATTGATCGCATCGTATTTGCCTCCCCTGAATTACTCGAAATCTGCGCCGTGGATAAAGGAATGATGTGTTTTCCTCCCGCTCCTGCTGATTTGCAGGTGCAATATTTTTAAAAGCTTAAGCCCCGTGCGTGGTTCTGCCTCATCAGCAGAGTTCCCCCCTGGGCTGTGGGGGCCCTCGGCCCCCGAGCCAGGTCAGTGATCTTTAGGTGAGCAAAGCTCTGACACCAGGTTACCTGAGCAAGCAGATTTCTGCTGCTCTAGAAGCATAACTGGCTCTCAAAATGAGTTCAAACCACACAGCGAGCATGACTTGATAAAGCTTTTCCATATTCCTGTTTTGAGGCCACAGGAGTGCAAGATCCCCTTTGTGCAGACCCTGCGGATGGAAGAGGATCCCAGTGTGGCAGAGGAAGGAAGGGCAGAGCCTTGGCCTGCTCTGTGTCTCTGTCCCACGAGACCGGGGCCCGGGCAGGGCAGGCCCAGCCTCGCGTCACTCCCGCTGGCCAGAGGGCAGCGTGCAGGCACGGCAGTTCATGGGGGTGAGTCTGAGCTGAAAAATAGCCTGGCTGGATGCTCAGCAGCTGGCTGGTAACAGATGCTTCCATGATCCTTTCCTGAGGACACCACGGGGTCTGGGTGCACCAGGTGTCTGCTGACAGCTCTTTGGGCTCAGGAGGGGTCCTGGGGCAGGGCTGGCTCTGGGCTGGGCTGTGGCCGCAGGCTCCTCCTGGCCTTGTCCTGTGGCTCAGCACAGGCTGCTGGACGGAGCGGGAGGAGGAGCTGGGACACTCCAGATGTGATTCCTGGCAGGGAATTCGTGCCTGATGTGGCGGACCAGGACGGCTCTTGCTGCCTGCCTCCCTCAGTGCGGGGCAGGAGCACCGCCCGTGTCCCGCTGCCAGGCCAGCCCAGGACTCCTGTTCTGCTGCCGTGTTGTAGGAAACTGCTCCCAGTGGAGCCAGGGGAGCTGGAGACTGGATATTGGGAAGTATTTCTTCATGCAAAGGGCTGTCAAACACCGGGACAGGATGCCCAAGGAGGTGGTGGAGTCACCACCCCTGGAAGTGCTCAAAAGCTGTGAATGTGGCACTCGAGGACAGGGGCCGGTGGTGAACACGGTGCTGGTTGATGGTTGGACTTGGTGGCCACAAAGGTCTTTTCCAACCCTCACAATTCCACGGTTCTGCGGTTGTTGTCACTCTGCTGGGCAAGATCCTCCTCCACTCAGCACAGGGCAGTGCTGTGACTGCACGGGGTGCCTCCGTCAAAGCGGTTCAGATAGAGCCACTGAAAATCAAATTGTTGGTCATTGTTGGCTGCTGTGCCCTGGGCTGGGGGTGAGGGGAAGGGTGACAGCGAGCACTTGTTGCAGCCCTTCCCCTGAAGTTCTGTCCTGGGGAGTGCCTCCCTGTTTTCTGTCACTTGTGGTTTTTTTTTTGGCTTCCCAGGGAGCGGGGAGAGAACGGGGCCCTTCTCCTCCTTTTGCCCTCCTCACAATCCCACAAACTGCACGTCTTTATCCCTGCTCCTGCAGAAGCTGGCCCTGGGCAGCGCAGCCCTGCGTGCTTATATAAATGTTAGTGGGTTACAGATGAGCCCCTTCCTCCGTCCCCATTCCCTCTCCTCTGCTGAAATTGCTCTGAACAATTTTGGGGGAATCTTTTAATGAAGTATTGATTTTTATCAAGCACATCAAACTAAAGGTAAATGTACCACCGTGTCATGTTTAAGAAAAACAAAACAAAAAACCCCGAGCCCCAGTATATTACAGATAAACTAAGATAAATGACTTAAGTGCTCAGTTTGTGGAGTAAATTGAAACCATACATCACAGGCTTTCATTATTTTATATTATAAATACTGTAAAGAGTAGGAAAGATGATTGAACAGTAATACAAAATTAGTACTAATTGTCATGACTCCCTTGATGAGGAAATGTGCTTTTAATACAAATAATGCGGAGTAATCATTATAACAAAAGTTAATTTTTTATCGCCCGTGATTGCGGGGTGATAATCAGAGGACTCTGACATCCATTAAATTGCCCTTCCCCGATCCCGCATGAAGAAATGAAGGGATCTGTGTTAATTTTCAGGCTCCCTTTGATTGGGTGAACCTGTCTCCGTGTTGTGTGACACTCCTGCCACAGGTCATTGCCTGGTGCAGTGTACCATGAAACAAACAAATAGAAAAAGGCACCTTCTGGCACTTTAAGTTTCGCTGCCATCTGACTGCAGCCCCGGTGGGTTGAAATGATGAAAAGCACAGCCTTGGAAAAATCTTCCTATGGTTAGATTGGGAAAAATGAGTATGATTATCACATGTGCTGGGAAGGGCAGGATAGACAGCTGAAGTCATCTCAAAACTCCAGAGAGAGGAGGAAGACAAGAGGTCACAATTATATTCTGGTATCACACTCCCTTTCACAGAGATCTGATCTATTCGGTTTGTTCTTGGAGGGTGCTTAGGGAAGTTCTAATTAAGGGAAGAAAGAATTTTGACACATGTGAAGCAGAGATCAATATTTAGCACCATAATCAGCAATTCCTGATGGTTTGACAATGTCACCATCCACACTGTAACTATCCATTATTCCCGGCGAAGGGAGCCAGGCGGAGGCTAACAGGCTTACTGCAGGCTCTCATGAATCACGGCCAGCAGTGCCTCATTCACTTCTATTTGTCTTCCTTTTCATCTTCATTCATCCTTATAAAGCAGCCTGTGCTGCCACCAGCCTGGAAAGCCACCGTGGCTCCGCGCCGGGACGGAGCTGAGGACATGCCCGGCACGGGAATGGGGGCGATTCCTGCGGGATCAGAGGAGCTTTGTGCCAGCTCAGTCTGTGTCATGCCCTGTGACGTTGGTGCCTGGTGCCCAAGCAGCGTGTCCACAGCTGACGGTGCTGGGAATAGACAGGGGTGGGTGAGGAGCACCTCGCACAGGAGCCCGAGCCCCCGGCTCCGGCTCCTCCAACAAGAAATGGAGAGATCAGGAGAGTTATTTTTAGGGTATGATCCTGTACCTGCTTAAATTGATGGCATCCAGCTCTAATGGTGCAGCAGCGAAAGAAAAATGGAGCAGGAGAACGAGCTGAATCTCCAGTTTTTCCTACTTGTGCATGGAAGACCATCAATCATCCTGTTTACTGCCTGAACTCTGAGCGGAGCTGCTGGAGCATTAGAGAGAAGGATGACACACACACCAAGCCCCCATTTGTTTTTGTTTGTTGTCTTGGGATCATGCCTTTAATTGTTCAGGGGTGGAGATCTGAGAGGTGCTCGTGGATCTCAGCACTTTACCCAATTCCCCCCCAAAATGTGAATTCTGCACCTCCCCAGGCATCCGGAGCTGCTTCCCTTTAAAAATTGGATCCCTCCAATGTGGGAGCAGAACTGACTCAGGTGACTGCTGCTCATGTCTGAGCATACCATGAGCACTGAACCTTCAAAGAAAAATAATTTGGGAGAAATTCTGAGCTGAAAATGATCTGCACTGCCCAAGTTTCCTCACTGATTATGGAGACATTACCTGATACCCCACTCAGTTTATGAATCTTTCATAAACAATGACAAATTTGCACTGGAAAATGCTGTCACCCCCACTTTGGCTCTAGTGGTGATCAGAATCAAATGAAAACACAATTTGTTGGGGTAGGAACATGGGAGTGATGCTTTGGGTATGACGTGATCTGGACAACAAGCTGCCATTCCCACCTGATTTAAACTGAAAGGCAAATTGTTCAAATGGCAAAAATTGAACTGTGAAATTTGGGATGCCTTCACATGGTTCCTTGGAGACATCTCCAGGTGCAAGGCAATGTAAGGGGGGTACAATTTTGCTGCTTTTCCCAAGAATTGTTTATTTCCTGTGGAACAGTCTGTTGTTAATCCCCATAAAAAATCAAAGTTTTAACATTGCTCCTCGTTCTTTTTGAATAAGAAATCAAGATTTTATATTCAAATATCTGAATAACAGTATTTGGATTTCCATGCTGAGTTTTTAACGACCTGAAGAGTGACTTTGATATTTGCCTGTTTGTTCTTCCCTCCCCGGCACCGTTTTGGCAGAGCCGATGACCCTGCATGGTTCAAGCTTAAAGAAAGAAATACTTTGTGTGACGGGATAGAATAATTTGAGGCCACTTAACACAAAGTACATGATTTCCTGTTTCTCCTCGCAGTGCCAGTCCCCCAGCTCTGTGTTCCTGTGGGTGGGAATGAGAGACCCAGTGTCTCAATTGGAATTTTCCAGTTTCCATCTGGCTCGGGGTGCTCCCTGCCCGCTGCCCAAGGGTGGGACTGGGGCTGGTGCTGGGCCCCTCGTGCCCACCCCGCCCTGCCCGGGGGTCTGGCAGCACCCAGGGCACCCCCCGGATGGGGATGTGAGTGAGATGCTGACACAGCTCTCGTCCTGACTATCCCGAGCAGCACTAATTAAGGGCTGTCCAACTGTGCTTGCTGGTGAGCCGCTTGCTCTGGTGGGTGACAGGGAACAGCCTGGGATCTGTCTGCAGAATGACATAACAAAGAAGGGGGGAAAAAAAACGGCCCTCAGAGAGGGTGGGCTGGGACAGAAAGCCCTGAACTAGGCTCGAATTGCATATTTTGTTGTTATAAATATGTAATCTCAGATTAAGCACCGCAGCGTGCTATGTTTTTGCTTTCATTATATATTTATTAGCGCTCCAGTGGTTGCTCTAAGTGATAATTATAGAGGAGCATAAATTAATAAGGAACTTGGGGAATGATCTTCCCTTTGTTAGAAAGGTTATCAATAAATCTTCCTCTATTTTTTTTTTTTTAGAGAATGATGGTCAGCATTGCTGGTGTGCAAGTTTTGGGCTGGGGGCCGGGGAGGGAGAAGGACCCGTCGGGTGCCAGGGGCTGCTCCACGTGAGGCTTGGAAAAACAGACAGAGCAGCTCGGCTTGGAGACCAAATCAGCCCAAAGTTCACTTTTCTGTTCAGAGACTTTCCCCAGAATGATCCCCAAGCAAGGCCTGTCCAGGAACCCCTCCGGGTGCCCCCAAAGGCAGCGCTGCCAGGGGACCCCCAGCGCAGCAGGACAGGCCAGGAAGGGTTCCTGGGGTCCCTCCTGTCCTCGCTGGCCTCCCCCGAGCTGCCCCCAGGGCAGGGAGCCCGGCCAGGCCGGGCTGTCTGGGGACCCCGGCAGTGGCAGTGGCGGTGACACCTCCCGTGGGCAGCTGTCCCTCAGCAGTGGCCGTGCCCCCCACGCCGCTGTCCTTTCCCAGCGCTCGCCTGCGCTGCAAACCAAAGAGCAAAGGTCTTTAACTCTTTAACCAAATTCCAATGTCTGCCAAATTCAATCGCTGTCATTCCCTCAGAAAAAGACACTGTAATATGTGCGTCCTGATCCAATTTTATAGAAAAAGACAGAATTTACATACTGTTTATTTAGTTAAGTCTCTAAAATCAATACCTTTGTCTGTAGCTCTTTTATTTAAAATACATCATGACATTGCAAACTGCTGTATAAATGAATTTTTCCAAACCACACATGTTGTTAATGTTTTTCTATTGCACATTTTTTTAAAAGTTTGAATCGTAGCATTTAATAGATCAACTTAAATGTATTTTAATATTGGATTACTAAAGAATGTTAAGTTTTACATTTCTAAAATTATAAATATTATTTCAAAAGGTCAGTCATTTGCCCAAGACTTATCTGTCCAATGGAGAACATATTTCAAACCATCCAGACACAGAAACTGATCATGTTAAATACTAAGAAAAAAATGAAATCTCTTAATAATATATCTTTTTTTCAGTAGTGGAGAGAGAGGAAAGAGCAGCCTCGGACAACAAGGCTGATGAACACTTGTGTAGGCTGCCAGCAGTGCTTCAGGAAAAGAGAACCCTCTCTTTTGGGGGAAGACCTGGAATTTATGGTCTTCATTTACACAGAGGTTAAAGTGTGTTTTGGAGCCTGTAAGCAGCTGTAGAAAAGAATTCTTTCAAAGAAATTTTATTTAATAACATCTGTTTAATAACATTTATTCAATAAAATTTATCGAATAGTTTTTTTTAATACAACTCCCACTGCTGCTCTGGCCGGAGCTGGGTCTCACGGCTGCGCTGCTCTCAGGGCCCAGGTCAGCCTCAGCGTAGCTGTGAGCTTGGCACTGCCCATGACTGGGGACGCTGGCTTCGTGAGAGCCAGGTGAGCACCAGCGCTGGGGATTTCTCTCATCCCAGCTGGTACCTGTGCGTGTGTGAGGGGGTTGGGTCTTACCTGGCTGGTGTCGCACCCCTGTGCCAGCAAAATGTGGGCACTGAGCACTGAAACGGGCGAAGGGGGCAGGGCTGATTCTCTGATTCTCTTCAGCACTAACAGAAGCGTTTTAATTTTACTGGATTTCCTTTTGTAAGATGTGAGTCTTTGTACAGAACAGAAGTTTTAAACCCTGGCAAACATTGTTGGAACCGTTTGCTGTAAGCTCCCAGTTTGTGCTGTGGCCTGTTAATGAGCAGAGGACCTCGGCCCCAGCAGGCGAGTCTGGGAAGGATCAAAACCTCCATTCCACGGTGCTCAGCTCTGTGTCCGATGGAATGTCAGCCCTCAGGTGAGCCTGGTGGTGACCTGGACACGGAAAGGTGCTGGAAGTGTTCCAGGAAAGGCTGGAAGGGCTTGGAGCACCCTGGGATAGTGGGAGGTGCCCCTGCCCATGGCAGGGGTGGAACGGGATGAGCTTTGGGGTCCCTTCCAGACCATTCTGGGATTCCATGATTCTACAGTTATCCCTCCTGTGAAACTTGAGTTGTTGTGGGAGAAAAGATCTACGAATTTAAAGATCAAACTTGGGTGCTGTGGAATTTTGGCATTTCTTCCAGGATGACCTGGAAGAAAACGTAAAATCATTCCTGGAAACCTCTGCAGGTGATACCAGGATGATTGTGTCATCTTCTGCGTATGGAAGCTGTTAGCTGCTCATAGTGGTGGAAATGAGAACCAGGCCTCAAATATCTTTCCTTTAGTTTCAGTATTTGAGTCCTTACCCTGCTTTTCTTAGAAAGTGGATTTATTCTTTTGTGATTGCTCATTTAAAAATGCAAACAAAACCTTTTTATTGATTTGTGTGTATTGGCAGAATTACTGTAATTGCATCAAATGACATAATTGGTGTAAATAGGTATAATGATGTCATTAGCATGTGTGATTGTGACATTTAACAGTGTAATTAAAATGTATAATGACATGGTAAAAGTCCTTATTAAAGAATGCCAGAAAAGCTCTGCAGGTGGACAGAGCAGGATTTTAAAAATTCAATATTGCTGTCACTCTTTCATGTTCTTTTCAAAGCAGCAAAAGCCATTAGGCCACATCAAAACTGATTCTTAAACCCACAGGTCTGTTCCTGGGAAGGCTTTTTCCACTGGGAGGGTTCCAGCAGCACCTCAGTGGCTTCAGGGGACCTGTTCTGGGTGGGAAGATCTGCTCACCCCACCTGTGCTCCCCGGGGTCCAGCCTTTCCGTGGGACACTGCTCCCACAGCACCAGGTTCCCTGTTTTCAGGGGCAGAGGTTCAGAACGAGGGTTCAGAAGGAGAACTCAGCTGGGAAGGGACCGTACACCTGGCTTGATGGAAAAATGAGGCATTTTGGAAAAAGAAGGCAAGGCAAAATTTTTAAATTTGACATTTTCTTTCAGAGTTTAAGTTAATTGAGAAAAAGTTAATGAAGGAGTCCCAGAATCCCAGGATATTTTGGGTTGGATTGGACCTGGATAGAGCCAATGATCGGTGTGGGATCCTTGGAATATCGTAACATAACACTGCATTTCTTTGTGGTGAGTCTAAACTTTGCTTGGAAATCTGTCCCTCGTCCAAAATCCGGTCACTCTGGTGATGGGGAGCTGAAAGAGGGGCTCTTGTGCCCCTCGTGCTGAGGAATGCTGAGTTAATTCAGCTCTGGGAGTGTTGGAGTATTTACTGCTCATAAATGATGAGGCAAAGCCCAACCAAATGTGAATTATGTTCTCACTAATTTAATAACACAAAACGTTTTTTCTCACCTAATGTGTTAATAACAGCCTGTGTTGACACCACAGGGATAATCTCATTCCGAGAGCAGTTTCTGCAAGGAGCTCCTGTGAAACTCTCGTGGGGTTCTCTGGGAGCAGGGATTGCCACCCCACGTGGGTGCAGCTGAGATCACACAAGTTCTGACCTGAAATAAATATTTTTCAGGTAAAAATTGCTATTTTTTTCAGCAGGTTGTACTTGGCCTGTGACAGCACTGGTAAGAACAACAGAATGAGTAAATATTACTACCCCAGCAGGGGAGGTTTGAGTAGGCACTGAGTTACTGTGGAGTATTAAAGGGCAGAGCCAAGAAACCGCCTTCAAGCGTTTGCTCTCACGCTCGGGAGTTCACTTCATTCCATCACAGTTGTGCTCCCAGTGGATTGTCCACGTCTGCAGGTTTGGGATGTGCAGATGTGGTTGGGTGGGAGCTGCTGTGCCCACCACAGGTGCCAAACCCACCACGGCTGCTGTGCCCACCATGGTGCTGTGCCACCTCCGGATAAACGGGAGGCACCAGCTGCTGGAGGGAGAGGATGGCTCTTCATGGAACCATGGAATGGTTTGGGTTGGAAGGGACCTTAAAGCCCATCCATCCGCAGCCTCTGCCATGGGCAGGGACACCTTCCGCTATCCCAGGCTGCTCCAAGCCCCGTCCAACCTGGCCTTGGGCACTTCCCGCGATGAGGAATCCGCAGTTTGTGTGGGCAGCCTGTTCTCTTGGTCGTGCACGGCACCCGTGGAAGGGTTCCTGCAGAGCTGTGTTCCTATCTCAGTGTTTCTCCTAAGGAAAGCCCTCGTACCCAGCTGCAGATGCTGGGGCTGAGGGGCGCGGCGCCGGCCCAGCCCCAGCGAGCGACGCGGCCTTGCTGCGCTGCCGCCTCGCGCGGGGCTGCGGACGCGTGGCATTAACTCGCTGCCGAGCAAACCGAGGCTGACGGCAGGGAGGGCTCTCAGGCCCCTCCGACGCGCGGCAGGTGAACTGTGTGTGGGGACACCTTTCCCCCGGCGCCCCCCCGCCCCGACACCGCCCGCTCTGCCCCGACGCTTTCCCACCCTGCCCCTTCCGTCAGCACCTGACACGGCTTCGGGGTCTCGCCCCTCACGGGGCGGTCAGTCACGCTTTGACGGGGTGTCCGTCACCGTGCTAACGCAGGCACGTGGTGGCACGCTTCATGGGCACGTGTTTAGAGATGAACGGAGAGGATTGGCCTTGAGGCCGAAGCGAGAGCAGCATTTCCGTGCCGTGAGCAGACGCACAGTTTGAAATAATAGAGTCGATAGTGCTTATAGGGAATTGGTGTAGAACAGGAGCTTCAAAATCAGCCTTTAGCCCGGCACGAGGGCTGAGGAGCTTCCTACGACGGGCCCCTCGTCCGAGTGTGGCTCTGGAAATATTTGTGGAGGTTGTCCCGGCGGTTCCGTTTGTGCAGGTGGGAGCAGTGCTCAGCGCTGGGCTGAACCCCGACTGCGGCCCCGGCAATGCCCCGTCATTGCACAGTCACTGGGGGAAGGGGTGCTCCACATCAGCTGAGAGCGCGCACGGCTGCGATTCCAGGCACACGCCCAGCGCTGAACTGGCACAGGGCTTTTGTCAGGATCTGTGTCTGCATATGGATTATGGATGTAGCTTTAAGTGACTCTGTTTGTTAAATCGCACATTATCCACTGCTACCCCAAACTATTAAACTGTCCAAACTAGAGGAGGTTGCTGTTAATACAGCAAATAATTTAAAGTGCTGAATGCTGTAAAGGAGTTTGGGGCCACTGGACATCACACCGCAATTGCTCATTTAACTAATTTAGCAAATCCTAAAGCGGCTGGACAGTTTTATTTATTTAGATATGGATTCTATATTATTTAAGGATGTTTTATTCATGTGATTTTGAACTGATTCATTTAAACCTCTACAAAGAGGAGATCCAGGTCTCATTGTGATTTACTCTTTTTCTTCTCCTGGTACCATTTGCTGTTTGTGGGAAGTTCATATTTCAGCTCAAAGAGGAGAATTTTATTACTCCAATTATTGTTTGCTAAATTACAGAGTTTAAATGGTGACTAAATAGTTCTTGTACCATCTCCAAGTTAAAACAGCCAGTAATGCTGTGTGTAAAAGGGATAATTTCAGATGGATATAAGGGTGTATCGAGCAAGGCAGTTAATTTAGGAGTTTGCCTAATTTCCTAACTGCTTCTATTTCCTTAATACATTTATACTATAATGTGCTCTAAACATATTAAAATGCGTTATCAGTCGCTTAGCAAACCTCCGTAAAGATGTTTGTATTCATGAGGCAAGTGTAAGCAGAAGAAACACAGCTTTATTTCACTTACTCCGCTGCTTTGTTCATTAAGCTAATTACTGTATTCTACATCCCTCTTTTTCATCTCGCTTGTTTCTGGAGCTTGATCCTTTCCCAACCCTGAATCGACTGTTACTGAACAGTTGAAGCTGAACAGGAAGGAATTGCAGGTGTCAACTCACAGTTTACAAATATGACATCTCCTCTGGCATAGCTGGAAATATGAAATATTGATTTATGTGCAGTAAAAGGTCTTATAAAAATGATCACATACACATGAGAGATTAATGCGCTGGAGATCAATAGAAATTTCATTCTTGACGCTAGACTGTCACCTATGGTGAAATGCTAAAATACAGAAATCAATATTATCTATGAAATGTCAAATTTATTATAATTATGAGGATGAAAGCTGGCCAAGTGGCTCCCAGGAGAGAAGGAAGGATAGGTTACTGTGCTGAAGCATCCTTCATGTCCCTTGTTCACTTGCTGCCAATTTGAGAGCAATATTGGTGCAGGGGGTTTTCAGGCATTATGTATCACCGTGCAGGAACAAATTCCTCCTGGAATATTTAACTCTTGAATCTGACAATAACACAGGCGTCTCCGCAGTCAAACGGCTCGGGGGGTTTGGGGAATACAGTGCCTGGGGGCTCTGGGAACATGTGCCAAATGCAGAGACATTTCTGTGTGGGTGGAGGGCTGAGCCCAGCCTGCTGAGGGAGCTGAGCCGGGGAGGGGGGGATGAAATCCCTGGAATTGGGTGTGCTCCTGCTCTTCTGTGTCTTGGGGGCATTTATCTGACAGCAGGATTTACATTTTCTGTAGTCCTAGCTATCAGCTTGGCTCTTAAAATATGGCCCTTTGGTCCCTACTGCCATGCAGGGATTCCTGAAAGCGTTTGTACAAGTTTGTGCCACTGATTCACTGAGGGGATTTGTACAGGTTTGTGCCAGTGATTCCCGAAGGGACTCATTCAAGTTTGTGGCACTGGTTTACTGAACGGATTTGTACAAGTGTCTGCCAGTGATTCCTGAAGGGATTTGTACAAGTGTGTGCCAGTGATTCACTCACTGAAGGGATTTGTACAAGTGTGTGCCAGTGATTCCTGAAGGGATTTGTACAAGTGTGTGGCAGTAATTCCTGAAGGGATTTGTACAAGTGTGTGCCAGTGATTCCTGAAGGGATTTGTACAAGTGTGTGGCAGCCAGCTCGCTTTGTGTACTGAGTTTGCAGAGTCTCCCCAAAACTAACCCCCAAAATGTTGTGAACTGGCAAGAAAAGAATAACAGATCACGGGTTCTTCACAGTTTTTCCTTTGTTGTAGACCTCTGATTTAAATGGGAATTTGTAATCAGTAAAAGCCTTCTGATATCTGGGGTGCTGTTAAATACATGATGCCACGGCAAAGGCTTTGACTTCTTACAGGTGAATTCTATCTTTTCTGATAGCACTTCTTTTGCCTTCTATTTCTGTTGCATAAGGAATTTGATTTTAGTTATTCAGTGTTAGCCATGTAAAAAAAATTCCCTTTACATTCCTTTTCTACCCTGTACCTCTTTGGTGCTTTTGTTCTGTTCTGCTTTTACTCCTGACCAGCCAAAATATCCTCTTGTCTTTATTTCCCACTCTGCAAGTGGCCCTTCTGCCCCTCAAGAACCACAGGTACCTTCATCTAACCCTTTTGAAGTGCTGTTATGTGTAATTTTACCTTCATTTTCAGGGCCTTTGCTTTACTTTTCTGATTTCAGTAACATCCTCCAGACAGGAAGGTGAGAATACTCTCGCTCACTATGGGATTATTGCTGCTGCCTTTGTCTTTGAAAGTAAAAATGTCTTTTGGCTTATCAATATTTCCTTCTCCTAATCTGCCCCACACAGTCCTGGTCTTGTCTGCCTTGCTTGTGGCTTTTTTGGGGCAGCAAACTGGTGTCTTTATGAATCAGTGGAAGAATACACCTGCAGCCGCAGGAGTGGGGGTACACTGGGGTTACAGTGAGACCTGAACTCGCCTGTGCCCTTTGAATGGGCAAAGAGCCTTTGAAATGTTGATTTTTTATTATTCCTTGTTAATGTTCAGAGGAACAGCACTGGTCCACATCCAGTGCAGGAGAACATTGTGCATTGTCCCACCGCCTGCGAGTGACACCCGCAGTGGGGAGGGCAGAGCTCCAGGGCTCAGAGGGCTCCTGGGAAGGGCAGGTCCTGCTTTTCCTCTGCTTTTCCATGCTGCAAATTCATTGGCAAAAAGATATTGCCTAGTCCTCCTGAAAAATTGGTTTTGGACTAGAAAAAGCAGTTCATGCCTTGTTTAGTTTTGCTTTAAAAAAGGAAGTGATCATTCATGAGGAATATGTGGATCCCAGGTTTTTTTGCCAGGGCCCCACAGTCTGGGACCAGCGTTGGTCCAAAGGTTTTAAGCAGATGTTGAAATGTTTTAACCCCATTTTACAGACGATAAAATTACTGCACAAGGAGATTCGTGCCAATGTTTCCAAACATATTCTGAGCTTAGAGAATCACAGAATCCTTGAGGCTGGAAGAGACCTCCAGGGTCATCAAGCCCAACCTTCAGCTGAATCCCTCCGTGCCCACCAAACCACACTGGGAAACACCACGTCCACTTGTTCTTCCAGCATTCCCAGGGACGGGATGCTGGAGTCATCCAGCACTGCCCTGGGCAGCCTGTGCCAGTGCTTAACCACTCCTTCGGGGATGGAATCTTCCCTGATATCCAACGTGGGCTGAGGCCGTTTCCTCTCGTCCTGTCTCTTGTTCCCTGGGAGAAGAGCCTGGCCCCCACCTGGCTGCCCCCTCCTGCCAGGGAGATGAGGAGAGCTTCTTCAGGCAGTTCAAGAGCAGCTTCTCAGGGAGATTGTTTCCCAGGAAAATGATGAAAAACACCAGCCCAAATCAGGTTTTAGGTTTCAGACACCACCAGGGAGCGGAACACTTCTACTCGTGGGGCTGTTGCTGAATGCAAAGCACGTCTGTGGGGAAGGAGTAAGTGCAGAGTGGAGCAGCAAGAGAGAACCTGCATCTTCCACACTGTCCTGGCTCTTCCACGCTACACACTCTTAGCTCAGAGCCCTTCTGGGAGGGATGGTTCAAAAAATAGATATTCCTCATCAAAGGGTGTCTGTGGCAATTACACACGCGCCCGGTTCCTCCATGAGGAGATTCAGCTGCTGCTGTTGACAACTGAATGGACTGAACAGATCATTCGGTGAGAAAAGAATTCTTTACCACCTTTAATTGTGAAATAATTTCTTATTCATACACATTCATTTCCTAACACTTTCCTTTTCCAGGCCCTTTACATTTTAATGCATTTCCAGTAAAGCAAACAAGTAGATGGAGTTGATTTCTGTCTATAATACACGCTTTCCTCTTCTATTTTTCCTTTTACTTGTGGGAAGAAGCAGAGAAGGAAGAAAAAGATTTATTTCTTTTTATTACACTGTAGCATTTACACAGTTTTTCTAAATAGAGATTTGGGGAGATTTTTTTCCACCCATTTCCCAGCTTCTTAAGGTTTTTCTGTACCTCAAGTAGCCAAAGCAGTTCAAGTTAATACTTAATGCACCACACTTTAAGAGATAGGCATTTCTTGCAGTCAGGTCTCAATTAAGAGATAAAAGACAAAAAGTGCAAAGCACTTGATAAAGCTCAGAATACAAGGAGCAGCATGGAAGTGCGTGAAGCTGTCCATAGCGATAACTGGATAGCCAGCTGGAATCTTCTTGAAATGAAGTGGGTGCTCTAACTTATCAAATTCCACATATGGGGAAATTATTGGTGCCCACAGGGGTGATTAACACGAACTCAGTGGGTCAGAAACAAGCTGGGATAAAGGTGAGGGCTGTATCTGACTATCAACACCAAATGGAGCCATTTAGAGGGAGATAGCGGCGGGGTTTTCGCCTCCCTGTATCTCCAGCGGTGCAGGTTGTCAGGGGAGAGGCACAGGGGAAGCTGCATACCCAGAGTGTGCTGGATAATGTGCAAATTGCAGTGCACATTAAAATGTAATCTATTTTAATAAGTCATATTAAGATTACATTTTAGATAATTGTGTGTTTATCTTGTACAACAAATATTTGCCCTGCTGTACATGGTCCCTGTCACTCTCTTGCTCTCTTTAAATTCCAAGTGCCAGCACCAAAGGAGAGAGCAATATTTAACTGAGAGAAGGAAACCATCAGCTGGCGCTCAGGTGAGCCAGCCTGGGAGGTGAGGAGGGGTTTTTGAGTCCCAGTGACACCGTCAAGGCCGTGTGTGGGCATGGAGCCCTGGTTCCCTCCAGCCCTGGGACAATCCAGGGCATCTCCAGTGACCCTGGGGCTGTGCTGGGCTCACTGAGCTTGGCCGAGGATTTGGGGTCCAAGCCAGGTGTGATAGACACTGATAATCACCGAGAGGGTTCCCTGCCCTGGTTTTGGGCTGTTGGGGCCCATTCAGGCGGGTCCCTGGTGGTTCCCATGGTGAGGAGGGTCCGTGTCCCCCTCCCACGGGCAGTGCTGGGCTGCAGCTCCCTCACCAGCAGCCCCTGGCACCACCCTGCTCCTCCCCGTGCTGCCCCTGGCACTCCTGCAAAATCCATGGAGTGACTGCACTGTCTGCCCCCAAACCCCTCCTTGCAGCTCCCTCTGCCAGTTCCTACAGGACAGTTCCTACAGGGGAGGCAGCTGCTGTGCTGAGACCGCCACTGCTCCAGGCCTCAGCACCTCCCCTGGCTCCTCCCTGCCCCTGCTCCATCCCCGGGCTCAGGCTGATGGGTTTTGGGGGGTCCCTGCTCTCTGTTGTAGGGTTTGTGCAGCCTCCAGGCAGCCGCGCTGTCACTGCCACTGCTGAAAGGAAAGGACACGAGACAGAGCTTCTGTTACCAGGCTTCAGAGGCCTGGACTGGGACGGTGTTTGAGGCTTCATTGGGAAATTATTGCAGTACAGGCCTGGTACAGAACTATTTTGTGCCCTTTTACGGCGTTCGTGGTTTACTCATCACTTCACTCCTATTTTTGTGTGGTTGCTGTTGCTTGCTGTGTTTTTGTTTCCCGAGAGCTGTGAAGCTGTTTGAGGAGCTCCTGAGCTGTATTAAGGAGCCAGGAGCTGATCTGGAGCTGACACCTCAGAGTTTCAAGGGTGATGGAGACGATGGAGGCGCCACAGCCGAGCCGTGGCCGAGCAGTCTTTCCAAGCAGCCAAACTCCCATGGTTTAGATCATTAATACACAATAAAACAACAGCGTTTGCTTTTGATTTTTGGTCAGCAGAAGCTGAGTATTCCGATAGAAAGATTCCTGGGTATCCTGGAGTGTTCAGCTGCTTGTTTCTCCTTACTAGACCATCCCAAATCCTAGGCTCCCACGGCAGCTGGGCTGGCACCTCTGTTTTGTGCACACACCACACGAGCTGTTTATTCAGCCCCAGAGCCCATCTCCCTTATTTGCTTATTCCATGAGCAATTTTTGTCCATTTCTGATAGCTTTTCCCCCTACTTTCTCAAGTACACTGCAATTTCCAGCCCAGTATTTGCTCAGCTGACAGCACTGTAATCGATGGCTGAAAATAAGGCTAAATCTCGGCATTTCTGTTAAGAGAAAGTGTTTGGGAACAATCAGATGAACAATGGTGTCGGCAATAAAACTTTGAGTGAAATTGGCCTGGCACGGGCTGACCCTGGCTCTAATCTTTGTTCTTGCCATGGGACTGAATGTCAAGAGGTGAGCCCCGGTGACATCCCTCAGCCTGCAGGATTGAGGGCACCGAGCACCTCCCTCCCTGGCCACAAACAAACTAACAACTTCAAATGCCTCTTAACCTTCATCTCCATGAGCTTCAAAGGATCAGCATGAGACGCATCTTCATCCCTCATCGCAGCAGAAATCCAGGGACAATGTGATCAGTGGGCTCAGGGGCTGTGCCGCCTCTCCTGCAAATGTCTGCTTTTATTCCCCTTCCCTTGAAAAGGAAGCAGAGGGGAAAGCAGGGAGTATTTTGGTGCAGACTCTCATTTCCTGCAGGTATTTATACACATGATAGAGTAGATCCAAATTAGGGACTGAAAAGTGTCTGGGGAGACTAAGATCTCACCTGGAGTATTTTTTAATGTTTGTTTTCCATTTATCACTTATAATCAATACGGGAGCATTTTGATGCCCAGTAAACTTTTCCTCTTTTTGTGTTTTTCTTCATTTTCCGTTGGCGTTTTCTCTTTTTGCTGCCCATAAATACCCAGTGTTAAAGCAGAGGCAGGTTTGAATAATCCAGCGTTTCTGAGTCAGGACGTTCCGGGGGTGAGGTGACCACCTGACACTGCGTGCTTGATTTCTCTCCATTAACGCTGCATCATTAACTCTGTTCCCCTATTAAAGGGAGAAGCTGCAATTTGCCAGGGCTGAGGAGGGAGCCGAGGAACAGCTCAGAGCTAACCTGGAGCAGAGCAGGGGCCTGGTGCCAGCTGCTGCCTGGGATGGGGTGAGGCTGCTGGGAAGCACAGCTACACCAGGAGCGTGTTCTGGTGCTTGCTTAATATTCCATGGAGGTGTTTCTGCTGCTTGGGCTGGTGCCTGGGGAAATACCATCCACTCCCTGGAAAAAAATTAAGGAAACGTCTCCAGCAGCGTGCTCTACTCTAAGCAAAGTAAACTGTGGGTAAAGGAAAGGTTAATCAAAGTTGTGTCTTGCTGAAAGGAACTTGAAAGCTTAATTGTGCTCCTTGCCCACGTGGCCAGGGGCTGCAGAAATCCAGGAACAATCAGGGATGTTGCAGGTGTTAAAGGCACCGTGCTCGTTGCTGGCTGGTTTTACCCAGTGGGTTCAGTTCCCAGCTGCTCAGTGGCGCTTGGAGCCATGGAATTCTGGAATGGTCTGGGTTGGAAGGGACCTCAAAACCCATCCAGTGCCACGCCTGCCAGGGCAGGGACACCTTGCACTGTCCCAGGGTGCTCCAACCTGGCCTGGGACACTGCCAGGGATCCAGGGGCAGCCACAGCTTCTCTGGGCACCCTGTGCCAGGGCCTCCCCACCCTCACTGCATAAAAACTTCTTCCTTGAGTCTCTCTGGGATCAGCACTGCCCTGTTTCTGACCCCTCTAGTGAGACAAAGGAAGGACAGAAGGGGTAGGAAGCAGCTCCTGGAATGTGGGAGCTTTGGCATTCATTGCCCTGAATTGCCACTTGTGGTGCAGATTTGAGATCTGAGTTATTCCAGGCTGTGTTCAGAGATCATCCCAGGCTGGGCATGGCTCTGTTTCAGCTTTGATTTCTCAGGTCAGCAGGTACTGAAAAGAGGCACAAGGAGCATCCCTGGAAAGTGAGAATACCCCTGGAAAGTGGGACAAATTGGTGTTTATTAAACACCACCTTTTCCCAAGCAAAGGAAAGCTGTACCCTGTTGCACTGCCTTATTACATTTATTATTTCAGGCGGTGTGGACTGGCACTTGCACACCACAGCTGAGCTGCCAGCCTGCACGGGTTTGTGTTTTCCTTCTGGAGGCACAGGGCAGGGAGGCTTCTGGTTCCAGGCCCGTTTGATAGCCTGCCACAACCTGAGCTAAGCAGGTGGCAGGGGCAAGTATAAAAGCCTCACTAAACAAAGATTTTTTATTTCCTGGACTGTGCCTGCAGGGGAGGAATTCTGAAAGCAAAGCAGGAACCTGACAGCCAAAGAGCATCCCGAATTTTTAAAGGAACAGTTAGATTGTTCTTTTATAAAGCTATGCAGATTAATGACAATTTACAAATAAAAGAGGGGTTTGTGATGACTGGCCATTGAAAAAAACAGCAAATTACAAAGTGGGTCATTATTCCTCGAGAAATTGGTTTCTAAGCTGCCTGGATAAACTGTCTTTGTCCCCTTGACTCCAGCCAGGGAACTGTGAGCAGCACCAGCGGCCACAGCCTGGTTTTCCTGGGATTTCCCTCAGACAGGTGACAGCGTGGGTGGCTTTGGGGGGACGGTCCCAAAGCCTTGCTCCCCCTCCTCTCCACCCAGCAAACCCCAGCCCAGCAGCCCCGTGGCCTCTGCCACGAGCCCTGAGCAATAAACACCCCTCGCCCTGCTGGAATTAATAAAGTTAGTTTGAGCCTCAAATGGCACTTATTTGCTTCCCTGTTTTCATAGGTGATTTCACTAAGCAGCAGCACTTGCTAATCCCACATTCACATAGATAGAAGTTCAAAGTTGGTCAGTGAGCCAAGAAATACCATATCAGGGTTTCTTTCCTCTCCAATTGAAAAAGGTATAAATTGTGGAATTAGTGTATTGATTGAAGGCTACAACTTCAAGCAATCAGTTTTTCTGGCTTGACAAGATTATTTTATCCTACTTTTCTTTTATTATTATGTGTTGTATTTGAGTCATCCTTCAGGCAGATGAAGTGACAGCTTGATTTAACTCAATAAAATCCAGCAGTTAGGAAACCTACTGAGCCGAACAAAAGCTGAGGGCGGCTGCGAGGGAAGGTGCTCGGCGGTGTAAGCAAGCAGAGCGTGCTGCAAGGAGACAACATTAACGGGAATTAGGCTCTAATCAATGCATTTCTATGGAAACTTGGGACAAATTTGTAAGGCCTTCGTGCAGGGCCAGTGGACGAGTAATTCTGCCTTTCCTGCGGATGAGTAAAAATGAAATTCTGCCGCGGAGTCCTGAAAGCAACGATTTCGTTGGAGCTGTGCTTTGGTGTAACTGCAGAAAGTTGGTGCTTTTCTGACAAGTTTGAAGGGAAATGCTTAAGCAGGGCGTTGTAATTGTGTGGTAATTAAAGTAGTAATTAAGTAAGTAAAAATAATAATAAAATAAGTCTTTGGACAGGAGGTCTTTGCTTCAGTATAGATCAGTAAACGCAAATACTAGAATGCATATTTTTGTCTTCACAAGAGTTTTTTGTCTTGATCCTGCCTGAGTTATGTGTGGAGTAAACAGCCCAGAAGAAGGATGGTGTAAGGCAGCTGCTCTCCCTCCTGCAGCTTGCCAGAGGTCCTGGTGCAACCAGCTCCGAGAATGTGCTTAAACTGGGGCCCAAAAAATGACCCCATTTCCCCTTCGTCTGCGTGGGCAGGAGGTTCAGGGCCGTGCAGTGGGATTGGGATTGGGATTTGTTGCAGGAAAGTGGGAACTTGCTGGAGTGGGGTGACCCGTGTTGGCTCGTCGGGTGAAGAAGGAAGTGGCCGAGGCGCAGCAGAGAACAGCAGCAGTGGCACGAACAGGCCTTGCCTCTGCATCCCAGACGTGCAGTGGTGTCTGCTCCCTGGTCCCGGTTCCACAGCAGCTGGCAATGGGGAAAATGCATTATTGATGTGTGAAAAATGATCTCAGTGTGTTATTTACATCCCTGGAAGTGTCCAAGGCCAGCCTGGACGGGCTTTGGAGCAGCCTGGGATAGCGGGAGGTGCCCCAGCCCACGGCAGGGGGTGGGATGGGATGAGCTTTAAGGTCCCTCCCAACCCAAACCATTCTGAGATTCTGATATTCACTGTATTTTAATCATCGTTTTATTTGGGGGATGAGTTCAAGATCCCAATTATCCATGTTAATTAGTAAATGATCTCTTGCTAAGTACTCTTAAGGAGCCACAGATTTGGCTGGTAGGTTTGGGTTGGTTTCTTTCCCACTTGGACTGTTTTTGCACATGTGCATCTGGAATGTTCACGGGTGTTAGAATTGCTTTTAAAGTTGCATTTCACAATATATAAATACATATAAAACCCACTGCTTTAAGCAGCACTCCCGTGGCAAACAACAACAGCTGTCCAGCACTGAGGCAGTTTGTGTGACTCTGGCAGTGAGGTCTGGATCCACGCTTTTCCTGCCTGTTCCATCTCCGTTCCTGTCATTAATGTGATGTAAAAGCAGGAAAAGGACAACTCCCACTTAAGGTGTCAGGTGAAAGCCCAGGCTGCTGCCCCATTATTTTAAAAACCATGGTTTGCAACTTTCAGACCATGCATTAACATTCACTAACTTGTGTGTAATTTCTCCTACCCAACATTTCTTTACCATTTAAAGTTGTTTTCATCTTGCCGTGGAACAGCATATATTGTCATGATCTCCTTAAACTGCAGTTTGGTAAATGACTTGTTTAAATTTAAGGAAAAGAGGTTGTTGATAAGTATAGTTTTCTAATACTCTTCCTCAGCTGTCATTTACTTTGACTAAATTTATTTAAACCACCTTAACCTTTCAGAGAAAGGCCAGGAGATGTTTAAAAGAATAATATGTGTCTGACATTTTGGTTTACCAAAAGGACACCATCATAATTCTGTAGTGCCTCTGTTAAAAATAAGCTAAGAAAAGAAAACTAAAATCTCTTTTTCTTTCTGCTTAATTTTGAAAGAATGGAAGGAAATTTGATTGATCGTTGCATTAGGAAGTGACCTGCAAAGGTGATCACCAATGCATTGATCTGTCCCTGCACCGGGGCGTGCTGAGCAGCTGCAACGTGCAGGTGGCCTGTCCCTGTCTGAGGAACACCTGAGAGGTTTCTGACCCCAACCTGGGCTTTGGGTGCTCCTGGCCCTGTCTGAGGAACACCTGAGAGGTTTCTGACCCCAACCTGGGCTTTGGGTGCTCCTGGCCCTGTCTGAGGAACCGCTGAGAGGTTTTAATCCAAACCTGGGCTTTGGGTGCTCCTGGCACTGCCCATCCTCTGCCCTGGCGCGGCCCTGGCAGCCACCCCCTCGTGCTGGGCCCCAGGGAAGGGGCTGAGGCACGGGCTGGGCAGGTAAGGTCATGCAGCGAACACTTGATGAGTTTTTGACGTGATTTCGTGGCGAATTCCATTCTCAGGTGCACTGTGCTGGTTTGTGTGCCTGGAGCTGTGGAAAGCAGGGTGCAGAGCAGTGGGTGGCTCCAGGATGGAGCTCTGGAGCAGTGGGTGGCTCCAGGATGGAGCTCTGGAGCAGTGGGTGGCTCCAGGATGGAGCTCTGGAGCAGCTGGCTCTGCAGGAGCCCCGCTCTGGCTTCCCTTGGGTTACAAATGCCTTTGACTTGGGCATGAAAACACAAATGTAGGCCAGATCCCCTGGCTGATTCTACCCTCATCCTGTCCTGCTTTCAGAGACATTTCTATTTCAACATGTCCAGATCTCAGGAGTTTGTTATCAAAAGCCCTTTGTGTGTGAAATCAGTCATTCTCCAGTTATCAGTACTCCAGCCTTGCAGAGCTCCTGCACCCCTGTGCTGCTCCCAGGGGTGCACTGCAGCTGTGTCACAGGCAGCACAGGTACAGAGGTGTCACAGGCAGCACAGGTACAGAGGTTTCACAGGTTGTATTTCTGCTGCCCTGTGAATTCAGGTGCGAAGGTATCTGGTGAATCAATAAATCACAGAATCACAGACTGGTTTGGGTTCTAAAGGACCTCATTCCAAACCCTGCCATGGGCAGGAGCTGGCCAGAACTGAAAAAGGACTAAAGCTTTGGTTCATTCCAATTTCTAGGCAGTGCTGAGGTGAACACCAGATTGTGAATCCTCAGGGAAATGCTCCCTTTTCCCTGAGTTGATGATGGGTTGTTGTTGTTTTCTTCTCAGGGTGATGAACTTTTCCAGCCCTGCTGCTCCAGGGGCTCAGCCTGCACAGAGCCTTTTGATTGTGCTCTGTATCCTGGTGAGAGATTTTAATTCTCATTTCTTTATAACATTCCCAAGGCACAGTGATGTCCAGGTCCCACAGCCTGTCCCATTCTGGCATCCACAGCATTGGTATTTCTGAATTTCTACACTAAAAGTCGGATAAGGAATTCCTTTAGAGGGGAAATGCTTCATGACTCCAGGTTTTCCTTTCTCCCTGGCTGGAACAACGACCCTGTGTTGTCCCTCTGACCAAGCCGAGGTTGGTGTCCAGCTGCAGGACCTGGTGGTGCTGCTCCGGGCACGGAGGGCACAGATGTCCCTTTGCTGGTGCCACACGGGGTTGTGGCATTTTCCTGGTGCATGGACACAGGAACTGGGCCTGGCCCCACACGGAATCAGGAATCCCAGACTGGTTTGGTGGGAAGGGACCTTAAATCCATCCCATCCCACCCCTGCCACGTGCAGGGACACCTCCCACTGTCCCAGGCTGCTCCAAGCCCCAGTGTCCAGCCTGGCCTGGGACACTTCCAGGGGCCTCCATGGGATAACCTGTGCCAGGGCCTCCCCCCCCTCCCAGGCAGGAATTCCTTCCCAATATCCCATCCATCCCTGCCCTCTGGCAGTGGAAGCCATTCCCTGTGTCCTGCCCCTCCATTCCTTGTCCCAAGTCCCTCTCCAGCTCTCATAGGCCACCATTTTATCTTAAGTAAGGGGATTAAAATTATCTTTAAAATGTATTAAGACGTAAATTCAAAATTAAAGAAATCAAAGTCTTCGAACTTGATACCCAGACCGGAGTTACCCTTTTCCCCTCCTGACCTTCCCCAAAGTTGTGTGAATTAAGGGCAGTGTCAGCTGTGACTCTGCATTTCCCTGCTTTTGTCAGCTTGTGTCACAACCTCAGCATTATTTAAATGAAATTTTCTTTTCGCTCTCTTTTTTTTTTTTTTTAAATATATTTAATATTCACATTCAGGTATTCGAGCCATAATTTCTGTTAGTAAAAGTGACATTTTGTAAAGTTCATTATTTTTTTACAGAGAAAATCTCAGGCACTTTTAAAAACAGACATAAAATAAGGGAACGGCATCTCCAGACTGGGAGTCATCCCTCCAATTTCCTGTTTTAATTCCTGAACACCTGTGAAACACAACTTTGATAATACCTGGGTTATTTCACCTGACCTGGCTGCCCAACCTGTCCAGGTACACACATCCCTGGATTTCAAATAAATTTAAAATTATCATTTGCTGTGTTTAAGGGACGGATTTGAAGAACCATTAAATATGAGGAAATGTGGAACATTCCTGATATTATCAAGACATGGAGTATATTTAGCTTACAAGTAAATGAATTAAGCTTTGTTGATGTCACTGGAGCTGATCATATTTTGATCATCTCAAACTGAATTTGGGTGGAAATGCTACATTAATACCAATTTGCCTTTCTTAAGTCATTCCATGTTTTAAACGCTTTTAGATTTAAGTTCTATTTTAAGAATGATTTGTGGATTTTAAGAATTACAGACATCTTTGGCTGTGAGCTTTTGCCATCCCTCAGAGAGGTGTTTAAGATGCCACGAGGGTGGATTTAGGGTCAGTGAATGATGCAGTTCTAGAGGTGGAAAATTCCTAAACAAACAGGGATTTCTGACAGACACCACACGAATCCACCTGATGTTTTGCCTCTCTTTTCCAGTTCTACATCAGGAATCCAATATTTTTTTATCTAGAGGAGATAATTTAATCTATTTGCTCCATTTTTTTTAATGGGCCCCAACGACTCCTGGAAACCATTGTAATTTCTCCTGATACAACTATTTTTATGCAAGAACATCGTATTCATGTACTGCTTGGCATTCAGAGATGTTGGTGAAAATCAAGCAAATTCTTGCTCAAAGCCATATTTCTGGGAGTAACAGCTTCAGTTCAGTCTTTCTGTGGCTCCTGGTGATTCCTGGGGAAGCTGCAAGTTAATGAATATACATTCTCCAAGTTGTTCCCGTATCAAGGAGTGCCCAGGGCAGGATTTCACACTCTGCTGGTACTTTCTGCTCGAGTCCCCAAGCACCAATTCTAAAAGTACCACATTAATTAATGCCCTGTAACGTTGTTGTGACAATAAATATCCTTGTTCTGAGAGAAAAGACACACAAAACCACGTGGAGGATGAATATGAATTAATTTTAAAATCTACATACTCCAAAGAAAGGTCAGATGCTGTAGAGGTGAAATGCCTGACAGAGGCAGGATTTTTCAGGAGAGCTGAGTGAAATGTCTGAGATTTAGATGAAATCTTAGACTGGTTTTCTTTAGCCTTCAAAACTTCCTCTTTTTTATCTTTTTTTACAAATAATTTGTGGAAATTTGTATGTGCATCATATTTTAGATTCCATACAGAAGCCCAGAGGGATGTTTTCATTTATCCTAGCAGGACATTTTGGATTCAATACCCTTTGTGAGGCCCCATTTCCCAGTAACAAACAGAACAGCCTGAAAAACTCTTCCTGCAATTATTGACCATCCAAACAAGAATTTTTTAAAGAACCATAAAGGCAATGAAAGGAGTTTAAGTGTGGCTGTGTCCCAGTGGCTCATTCTCCAAAGGGACCTCAAGGGACAGAATTCACCCAATTCCCTGGACAGTTAATACGGCATTTCTCCCATCTGTGTCAGGTGATTTTGCTGTCTTTGGAGGTCGGAAATGGCCAGGCCATTCCTCAGAAGGGAATTTGGGCCGCTTTATCCTGCCAAGACAGGTTTTGCAATTTTGCTTCATCTGGAAAGAGAATCCCAGGATCCCTGAGGTTGGGAAAGCCCTCCCAGCTCACCGAGTCCAAGCCGTGCCTGTCCCCACCTTGTCCCCAGTCCAGAGCCCTGAGTGCCACCTCCAGGCCTTCCCTGGACACCTCCGGGGATGGGGACTCCGAACCTCCCGGGGCAGTCCAAGCCCTGTCTCTGTGGTAAAGAAGAAAAGAAGAAAACTGTGCATTCTCTGGGAGATTTGTAGGCCGCGTGTGGGAGGAGCTCTGCAGGTGAGGTGTTGGAAAGCTCCTGTGGACCATGGAAGGCTGGTTTGGAGAGCAGCAGCGCTCCTAAACCCCCCCTTCACCTCAGGCTGAGTCCCGCACCGGCAGCTGCCACAGCTCCTTCAGGAGGTGCTTTCCCAACGCTGAGGAGAGCAGCAGAGCGCTGAGGGCTCTCGGGTGAGGGCCAGCTCAGGGTTTGCGGGTTCACCTGGAGGAGGAGCAGCATCTCCCTGTGCCCGGCTGGGGCACGGGGGGTGCTGGTGCCTCCCCAGCCCTGTCCCAGCCCTGCCCCAGCCCCTCGAGGGCTTTGCTGGGCTCCAGAGCTGCCCACAGCTCCCAACGTGACCCATTCCACAGCTCCACCGAGCTCTGTCCCCATGCTCAGCCTTCCCGAGGGTGGCGTTTTGTCAGCTCTGGTGGCATTTAAGGGGAGTCCTGGGTCAGCATGGTAATAACACACATCTTTAATAAAATGACTGAAAATGGTAACTGAGAATATTGGACTGGGAGCATGGAAGAGAGGGGACCTGCTTGTCACACGCTGCCTGGCCACTGTCACCAGCTGGGTTTTGTAGTGTCTGAGTGGAAGATTAGGAGCCTTTTAAAGGGGCAGATCCCCCCTCAGCTGCGGCGAGGCTCCGTCAGGTGCCCGGTGTCACATCCCTTGTATGACAAACATTTGATGTGACACTTATGCACGCAGGTTGCTCCAGAGATATTTTTATAGGTCAGACTAAATATCACACATCCAAGCCTTCAGTCAGGTGCTGGAGCCGGCTGTGATTGCAGCTAATGGCCTTGGAAGTTGCTATGGTTCCTGGTAAACAGCATCCCGGGGCTGCTGCTGCAGGGAAGGGGCAGGGAGCAGCAGGGACACGGAGCGAGCTCTGCCAGCCCCAGCTCGGGTTTCTCTGGACAATCAGCTGATCCAGCGGGCCCTGATTTCCATTTCATGCTCCCTGTGGGAGCTCACCTGTGTCCAGCACTCCCAACGTTCCAGCCGTGCCCGGCTGCTCTGCGATTGTACAATCCTCCTCCTCCTCCTCCTCCATAAACCTCCCAGGGCCCGTGTCCCCAGAGATCCTGGTCCCCAGCCAGGAGTTCTGGGGAATGATGGAAAAGGGGGATGCAGTGGTGAAGTCATGGAGGACAGGAGCGCCCCTGGAACTGCCTGCACGCTCTGTAAGGATGAGACAGGGCCAAGGACGCAGCAGTGCCAATCCTCATCCCAGCCTCCTGGTATTGCTTGTGTGTCCCAGAGATTCTGGGAGGCCTGGAGGTGCCTCTGACGTGCTGGGTACACAGTGGGCCCTGCAAGCAGTGAGAGTGTCCTGCAGAGCCCAGCCCCTTCCCCTTCCAGCCCCCATCCCAAAGCTGCGTCCTGAAACAAAGGAATGGAAAACGATTTGAAAGCTAGGATGAAGAGAACTTGAATTACAAGAAGTTAGTTGTTTTTTGTAGGTGATGGGATACTAAAAACTGTTCCTAAGGACAGTGATAGTTGGTGTTTGGAAAGGTGTTGCATAACAAAATGTAACAGTTTTTAATTTTATTTTAATCACCTCCAAGGTCTATTTTGGCTGATCATTTACCCTGTGTGGTTTCCTGATATTTTTGTGTTGTGTTTTGGGTGACTCTCAGAGGAGGGGCAGGGAAGGTTGGAACACTGGGAGCAGAGCTCCTGCTTTGTCTGCTCCTCTCCTCCCTTCCAGAGGCTCGGGAGGAACTGAGCCCCAAAATCCTGATGAGCCCCATTTCCAGTCACCCTCCCCTGTCACCTTTAAACAGCCACAGCTTAACCCGGGCCCCAGAGAAGGCGCTGCAGGTTCAGACACAGACACCTGCCCAGGGATGCTCCTTTCTGCGGCCCAGCCATGCCGGGCAGGGTCTGTGTTTGACTCCCTGGGTTATTCCCGTGTGCTGGGGCGGTTTTTATCCACAGCTCACACCGCAGGGGCTCCATCTCAACGTGGAACAGCTCCGGCCAAACCCCTGCAATGCCTCTCACACCAACCCAGGAAAAGCCTCCACGCAGCAATTACTGAAGTGGCACAAAGGTTTCGCTGATTTGAGTGGTGGAGGTTTTTCTCTTCATTAAGACAAACAACGGAACTAATTGGAACGCCACAAAAACAGCAGTTAAGTGATGGGAGTGTTGGGAACTCTTCCCTGCTCCAGGTGACCAGAGGAGGCTGCAGATGGGGTGGGGGGAACTCCTCCTGTGCTCAGGTGGATTTTAATGTACACTTGAATTTAGGAAACAAAAAGTGTAATTTACCGAATTGCAGAAGTTTGAAACCTGCAAGGAGATTACAATCCATGGATTAAAAATCTAAACAAAGGAGGACGAAGGGACCCTGAGGGAGCTTCATTTTAAAATGGAACAATGAAGGGAAGAGAGAGTACAAATTCATTTATATTACAATATGTATTCTGCCAGGCACTCACTCATGTGTCAGGAAGTCTTCCTGTCCAAAGCTACCATCAAATAAAGAGGCAAGAAAAGGGCTGGGTGGCAGGGGGAGCAGAGAGTGTTCCCAGGGATGTTTGCTGGAGGGAGGAACAGCCTTAGCCCTTGCCGGTGTTATTCTGAAAAGGTCCAGCTTCACACAGGGCTGTATAAACACAGAAATAACCTTAAAAACGTGGGGCATCATTTGCTCACCCTCCTTGCTGTGGGGAAGAACCCAGTTTTGGAGGCGTTGAGAACTCCAAGACTGTTCCTGTACCAGGTTTAAGTGCACATTGGCCACTTCTGAATTTGGGGAGTGGGTCAGCGCAGTCCTTGGGGCTCCAGGGCGACACAGAAACTGATGGTCAGCTCAGGGTACTTTTTCCTGGGGTTGCCCATGATTGTTTGGGCACGGCTGACACCAGGTTTGTTTTTTTCCTGAGGAATACCCAGGGAAATGTTTAAAATGCTGTGGTTACTGTGCTGTCCCTGTCCCTGTGGCCTGGGGCCACCAGCTCTGCCTTCCCCAACATCCCCAAACAGCCTCTGCCACCTCCTCAGCAAGGACTGTGCTCTTAATATTGACTGTATCAAGCTGCTCTTATTGACATTTTTAAGCTTAGGTGATTGATAGATTTTTCCTTAATTTCTTTAATTTTCTAATAATCCCCTGTTTTTACGTTTTATTGGATGTGCTGTGAGGTATTTACTGGTACACAGAAATGCTGCTAGATTTCCCTTCGAGTTCAGTCCCTGTTTTGACAGGCACTCCCTCCTCACCAGTACTCCCAGTTTGCAGTGACCCCTGCTGCCCTCAGGCCTTTCCCGGGGTGGGAGGCAGGGACTGGGAGCTGGGAGCTGTCCTCCCGCTGCTCGGGAGCCCTTCAGTGGCAGCAGCCTTCCCAAACTAGCGGTGTCCAGACTGGCTGTCAGCGGGCACTGACGGCAGATTTACCCCGAATTGTTTGAAGGCGGCTCAGGAGAGGAGGCGGCTGTCTCCAGACTCGCTGTCTATGCCTTTTATCCACTTCTGACATAATTTATTGGAAATGAGAGGAATTGTTTCAGAACAAGCGTCTCTGACAGCTTGGCAGATTGATAGAGAGGTTTTCTGATTTCATCTCTTTTTTCTCTCTTGTTTCCGACGCTGCCTCCCTGCCCTTGCCAGTCTCTCCCGCAGCAGCGGTGTCGTGGCTGAGGTGCTGAGACAGCCGCTCCTGCACGGCCACTGCAGGGGATTATTTCATTTACTGGGGGCTGCCTCCTGCCTGCTTATCCTCTTAGCACATTCCAAAGTTGTTTTAGTAGGACACTCCCCCAGTATGAAGTTTTTTTAGCCTAGGAAGGTGCTGGGCTGACACCTGGGCACGCTGGGGCATTTGGGATGCAGTTCTGCAAGAAGGGATGAGGCAGAATTCCCACTGTCTTTCTCGAGTGAGTCCTGTGTTCCTGCTCCCCAGCTCCTTCAGCTGTTCTGTGTTGTAGGAAATCCCACACTTTGAGCTGGTGAAATTGCAAAAACAAAACTAAGGATTTTACTGGTTTGCTTGATGGCATCACTGAAATAGTGTTGGGACTGTGAGCTCAGTGTGGAGTTGATGCCTTCTGTTCCCCCAGAAGAGCAGTGCAGGGTATGGCTGTCACGTTAACAACATCCCAGGAGCACAGCTGTTGATAAAGACACTTTGAAGAATTTTACCCAATTAGTCATTTTTAAAATATTTTTTTCCTTCATTCGGAGGAAAAAAAAATGAATTCGGTTTCTCAAAGAATCCCCTGTAAACAGCAGGATTTCTGTTTAGCAAACAAGCATCTTCCAGACTCTTCCTCCTGTCCGTGCCTGATCTCCTGCCTGATCCCCTGAAACACGAGCTCCACTTCTGGGAACAGCTCCCTGCCGTTCATCCAGTACAAATATTGGGTACTCTGATGAAAGGCGGTGGATTGAGTCCCTCCTGTCCTTACACTCACCTGATGAGGTGACTGATGGCAAAATGAATCACAGTCAGGGACTATTTGTGCTCAGGAAAAGAGATGTTAAATGGAGTTATTTACATTGTTCTCGCAGCCACTCCCCAGCCCCGCAGGTAATGTTTCAATCTAAGATCTTGATTTTTCTGCAAAACGTCTGAATTCCATCCCGTAGTCCCGGGGTGGAAATGTGGGTGGAAATGGGAGTGTCCAGAGCAGCACGGGGATGGGATTTCAGGCCCCTTCCAACCCAAACCACTCTGGGATCCCATGACTGTGACAAGTCACTGCAGCGGTGTCTTCACAGGACAGGAGCAAGCCAGAGGAGGTTGTGGTGAGGAATGTCATAACTTTAGGAATATTTGCCAAAAGAAAAGTGGCTGGAATGAATTGGCCCCTTCTGATGTTCAGTGTGTGCAGTTGTGATGATATTGCTCCAGCCGAGCTTACAGAACTCTGTTCCTGTTTTAACTAGCAGTTTCCCAGGGAGAAGCAGTAAACAGTGGAAAATGTAGGATCTGAATTGCTGCCCTGACAAGGCTGGTTCAGAGGCAGGGCAGGACTGGCCGATATTCCTGTGGGATCCAGCGAATTCCTCCCTCGAGGGGTGCCTGAGGTTTGACTCCTTGTTCCCCCCCAACCCCTTTTCCTTCCCTGTAAAGTCACTTTCAGGGCTGTGCCTGGTGGAATTTGGAGGTGTTTATTATTCTCCTGCCCAGGCTTCTCCAGATGTTTAGCTACAGGGTAGCTCTGCTGCTCAGCCCCGTGCAGCTGCTGGGGAGAAGGAAATGCAGCATCTGTGCCTTGTCTGGGGAGCCGGAGTTGCAGTCCCTGAAATGCGCTCCCAACTTGCAAGGAGATTTTGCATTTCAGTTAAACTGACTTCAGAGCACACCTAAGATTTATTCCTGCCTTTCAAATTAACTTCTGCATCCTCCGCTGATGGAAATTGCTGAGCCTCTCCTGAGCAGAGCTCAGTTTGCATGGAAAGGGATGTGGATGAGGGCAGAGAAAAGGGCTTTGTATCAGCCCAGGTACGGCTTGGCCCCTGGGGTAGTTCAGTGGAAGTAAAACATTTATTTACTTTACAGAACAAAGTTTTTTATTATTTATATTTTGTAGGCTTTCCCCCCCCTAGAATTATCATAAAATATATGTTGGTGAATTTAAGAGATTAACACGCTTTTAGTATTTTAATTGAAAAAAAACGTTATTCAGAATTTTAGGGTTTTTAAAAATATTTTTGTTAAGATGTCGGTTTTAGTTAATACATTTATTTTTAGTCTAGCAGAGTGAAAGAGGAAGTCAGTAATTTTTCCTTGATAAAATGACATTGGCACAATTAGTTATCACAATCCCAGCTGCTCTCTGCATCCTCATGGTCATACCTGTGATGTTTAGAGAAATTCCTGCCTCCCTACTCCCTCCAAAGCTCTGCTGTCATTATTCAAATATTTGGAAGATGGGTTCTGATGAAGAGGCACTGTGGTGCTGCGCGGTCTCCAAACCTTCCCCAGAATATCTCCAATAGATTAAAGAGGCTGCTCTATAAATATTGGGTATGAAAGCAGATGATCTGGGCAGTACAGAACTCAAGGAATGATTTCTCGTGCCCGTGGATGCTTTGGACACATCCCCCTGTGAGAGCCTGGGAACACACGCGGCCCCTCCGCACCTGGAGGGGCTTCCCAGGAGCACTGGGCTGGGATGGAGCAGGGGCCGAGCCTGGGAAATGACTCAAAGTCTCTTCCCTGCCCATCCCTGGGATAATCCTCTCCTCCACAGCTGTGCTGAGCTCTCGGGGTCTCCCCTGGCATCCCAAAGCCATCCCAAAGCCATCCCAAGTAACGTGTCCTGAAATCTTGGGAGAGACTCCCTCGTGGATTCCTAAAATTGTGCCCCATTTCTCAACATCCCTGCACAATCATCATCTTTTCTTTGGTCTTTTCTCTGGCATCAGCAGCCCCTGAGCTGACCCTAGGAATACAAAGCTCTTTTTCCTCCCCCTGCCCCGCTGGAGCCGCAGCAGGAACTGGGAGCCCCTTTTTCCCTCCAAAGGCAAAGAGCCCTTTTCAGCTTGTCCTAAATAGGTATCAATACCTGGCTTTTACAAACAGGAGGAATTAGACTTGGTAGCATTTTGCTATTTGAATGACCTACTCAGTGGAATTACAGCAGCAAACTAATCCTTTAGGAGAGATGGCTCTATCAATCTTGGGATTTTTCTAATGTGGAAGCTACTCAATTGCATCTCAGAAATCAGGGAGGTAATTACTCATGCAGACAGCACAAAATGAAAAAAAAAAAAGGCAAGTTCTGCTGAGTATCCCTTTTAGAAGAAGCAGTGGAACAAGGAAAACAGCCTCTATAATCAGTCAAATTCTTCCACTAATTTTTCAGGTGTTGAAGGCTATAGTGAGGATACATGCCATGAAAGTTAACAAAGCAAAGTGGCTTTAATAGAGGGTTTTACAAGAGAAAAATGCCTCTTATTAGGCAAACCTACTATTTTAGATGTAGTTCCCCGTGTTACAACTTCATTGTTTAAAATAGACATGTTGGGAGATAAATGCATTCCCAGATGCCTTCGGAGGCGCTGGGCTGCGGTGACAACTCCCAGCTGTCCCCTAATCAGCACCCCGGGGCAGGTGCTGGCCCTGCCTGGCGAGCGTCTGCGCCCTGCAGGTGTGGCCGGGCAGGGACGGCCCCGGAGCAGCGCTCGCAAGCGGTGCTGGCTCCTTGCCAGTGCAAGGGACACTGCAGGGACACACGGGGAGCCCGAGGAGAAACAGAAACCCGTAAGTAATGCTGGAAAGAAGGAGTGCTCTGGATATTTGGGATTGCTTTGAATCCTGTCTAGATTATTAGTGTTGAAGTATCGTTGCCAGGCTGGACAGCTCCTCCTGCAGCAGAGGCTGGGATAAGGGAGCGGGTGGCTCTGTTTGTTGAGAAACTTCTCATCCAGGGAAACTTTCCAATGCAACATCTGACACAAAACCCAGTAAACTGGGGGGTCAGGTAGGAATGGACCAAATCCTCCAACGTGACTCCAAAAACCAGAAAAAATCTTGAGACTTCTCTCTCTCTTTTGCTCTGCTGTGACTTTGGGCTCCTCCACCCAGGGTAAATCTTGTGCTGAACTTTCCCATGGTATCAGGGACTTTGGGAGGCTGAAGGGAAATAATAAATTCATGGACTGGTTTGGGTTGAGAGAACCTTGTAAGGCCTTGAGCCCAATGCAGCACTGCCAAGCCCACCACTAACCCACGTCCCCAAGTGCCACATCCCCCTTTTCAGTCCCTCCAGAGATTTTAAACCCCTCCAGCCCTGCCCTGTGCCAGGGCTTGCAGCTCTTCCTGGGTCTTGCAGGACTGAAGAATCGACTGCCTCAGCCTTCTCCACGTCCTTTGTCCCCTGCCCCACTCAGCAGCACATTTTCCTTGGTCTTCCTCTTGGTATCGATAAAAACACCTCAGGACCAGCACCACGGAGCTGTTCCCAAACACCCAGTGCTGAGCCTTCCTGGCAAAGTGTTAAATGTGCTTTTAATGCGAGCCCCGTCCCTTTACACACCTGTGAAGGATCAAGCAAATACTCAGGAGAGCATTCCTGTGTTAAACCAGGGGGATGGCCACGGGCTTCTGGTGGTGTTGGCGTGGGCCTGCTGGCACACGTGAGAGTCTCCTTCAAAAACTCCCGAAGTGAGAAGTGTTAATTCTTGCTTCAGTTTTGGGGCTCCAGAGGGAAGAGGGAGGCAGCAGGGCTGTGCTCACCAGTGCTGTCAGTCAGATTAAAAATCCAAGGGATAGTTTGGAAGGAAGGTGAGGGCCCAGAGGGTCTCCCAGACACTCCACAGCAGATGCCAGAGCAGGGCTGGAGGGATGCTCTGTGCCCAACCTGAGAGTTCCTGCTGCGCTCTGCCAGGCTCAGGCAGCCCAGCCTGTTCCCTCTCACGTGGGGCCTCGTTTGCAGTGATGATATTTGGAGATCACTGATTAAGCAGAAATAAAGAACAGTGAGTCCCTCGGTTCTCAAAGATTTCTTGACTTCAGCAGAGTTGTGGTAACTTGCCCTGCTCCAAACGCAGCTGGGAGAGAGAGCAGCAGGGCACACAAATTCCTGGAATTGCTGTGTGTCCAAGTCACTCCATCCATGCTGGGGCGGGGACACCCAGCTCTGGACCAACAGGGATTTGGGATTGTCCTGTCAGATACCAATTCCCCATCCTTTTTTTCCTTAAAGCAAGCCCAGAAATGACCTGGAGGTTCTCCCTCCTGTGCTCTGTGTGTTGCTGGGACACGTGGGCTGATGTGGGCGTTTTGCTGCCAGGGAATGGTTCAGGGCTCCATTATTCGGTATCCATAAAGCACCTTGAGCTCTGCGGGTGAAAGACCCCACAGAAGTGCAAAGCTCTGGTTTTATTCCAGCTTTTGGGGACAGAAGTGGGATGGGAACAGCCTGGTGGGCTGGCCTGGCTTCAGTGGGATCTGTGAACCCCAGTGTTTGGGGGGTATCCAGGATTATTATCCATTTCTAGCATCCCTCTAAATGCTCAGACCGAGTGGATGTTTGCCGACACTTTGATAGTAGCAAAAGGTTTTTGTTTTATAACTATTTTAAGGAAATAACCCTTTTTTCCAGGCTTTGTCAAACATTTGCCGAATTAGATGGAAATATTCCTCCTCCAGCATTTACAGATGTTAGCGAATAATTGTCACCAGTCCTGTCTGCATGCTGGTAAATAATGGTATTGTTTTATCTAATTGTATATTTATCTGATAAAGACAATTAACAGAGAAGACATATCACCCCTCTCAAGGTGTACATTTATTTCTATGCAGACACAGTATTTTATATGTTTATAGGAGTACGTGTGTGTGCTGTAATGTATCTGTTTGGGGTTTTATTAATAAGAGTTTACCATTTTTACAGGTTTAACTTGCATAACATCACAGACCTTCCTCCAAAGCCAATGCATTAACTGCTAGAAAAGAACAGGAAAATAGAAACAGCCTTTCAAGGGAATAATTTTCTAAAAGTCAGAATCTGCAAAGCTTATTTCTGATATCACGAGTGCAATGGAGATACTCACCAAGGTAAGAAACTCCTGTTCCAGGGCTGAAATCCTCGCTGCTCTTTTTGGAGCAGTGAGAGAATCATGTCTTCATTATAATGATCTACAGTGTCTTGAAGGGGCTGCTCAGAGTCAAATTAATCTGTAATCCTGTGTTTAGTCACAATTCCAGCGCGATATCCCAGGAAAGGTGCACAGTGGATGAAGCGCTCCCAGGGAGGCTCAGACTGGTGTAACTTCCATACAGGAGTTTTCCCATTCCCAGCAGGTCACTACCCTGTGCTCATCTTCATCCTGGAATTAATTCTATTTTGTATTTTTCAAGCTCTCAAAGCTGCGAATATTTATTTTAGCCTTGCTGAGGGGGTTACTCCTGCCAGAACCTTCCATCACCCCCTTTCCCCAGCCAGGCCGTGGGCACTCAGGTGTTTGCTGTTGGCCAGGATCCTTCTGCCTTCACTGGCCGCTGCAGCCACTGCTGCCAGGGCCGCGCTCTGGAAACCATCCCCAGGGCCAGAAACACAAACGTCTGCTGCCAGTCCCTGGTTGTCTCCAGGGAAATGGCGCAGTGGGAAGGGTGCCAGCAGCACCAGGAGCCGAAATGCGGCTGTGAGGGGTGAGGGTGCCCCGGAAGGCCGAGCTGCTGCTCCTTCACCTTCCTGGGGAAAGCCTGTGGCTAAACCAGCCCCGTTCCTGGGGAGATTTAACAGAGCTGTGGGGGTGGCACTTGGGGACACGGGGCAGTGGTGGCCTTGAGGCAGGGTTGGACCCCAGGCCTGGGAGGGTTTTCCCAGCTCACCCCGTTCCGTGGTGAGCCAGGGCCTCGCTGCGCACAGAACGTGTCCCCGTCCTGTGTGGGGCAGGCAATTCCTGAGACTGATCTCACCTGACCCTGACTGCCCCTCACAGGAACCTCCTGCTCTGAGCCGCACATCCAACCTCCTGCCCCCCAAAAAGGGGACCACCTGTACCCCAGAGCAGGTGGGGCTCAGCCCAGCTCAGTTCCCTGCCCTGCAGGAGGCTGCAAATGCAGTTTGCAGGTGCCAGTTGTTCAGTGCCTGCCAGGAGAGGCTCCAGGCACAGCTCTGGGGCTGAGAGGTTGGAGCAGACCCACCGTGGACATCTGCCCTGCGCTCGCTCCTCCTCTAGCCTGGAAATTTGGTGAGACTCGAGTTTTCCAAAGCTCACGCATCTGCTCAGGCTCCCAAGCCAAAGTTCTCCTGGAGCAGGTATGTCTCACCACTTCTTCTGTGCAAGAATTCAAACCAATCGAACGAATCATCTTCTCTGAGCAGCTCCATCATTTTTTTCTGTGACACCGTATTGACGAATATTTCCCATTTAGTTAATTTGCGGAAAAGCAAATCCAGCTGACCTTCCCTCGGCCTGGCAGTGATTTAACAGCCGTGGATCTCAGCAGAGTTGCCATCAGTTTGTATTTACTTTTCCTACCTTTCCCCATGTCCGTGGCACGCGGTGAGGCTCCTCGTGCCCATCCAATAACGTCTTTCCAGTCACTTCTCCCCTAAAGAAAAGTTTTTATTTATGACTGTGCCTGCCTCTCCCGGCTGCCCTTTAGCCGATGTCAATCCATTTTATGTTACATTTCTGTCCATTCCACTTCCTTTGCTTCCCCAGACCTCAATCTGTGCACAGAGACCTTAATCTCTGATGTGGAACTTTGTCAGGCGCTGTCTGGGAGCCGGGCAGGAATCCCATGTCCTTCCCCACATGGATGCTGGGGTTTGCTTTCCAAAATTTCCAAGGAAAACTGGGCCCGGGAGGCTTCTGCAGGCGCTCCAAACAGCCCTGATCTCTGTGGGGAGGTTCCTGCTCAGGCCAATCCCCCACTGCCTGCTGCAGTGGGGCTGACTGGGAAATGACATTTACTCACAAAACAGCTCAGCTCACATTGATTTTCGGGAGGAACACTCTGGTCCCCATATTTGACCAAATGTGAAAGGGGTGATTGTGATCCTGCCTTAAATAGGCAACAGAATAATGACAGCAAAGGCTGTTGCCAGGTCAGGAGCTGTTTTCCAGACATGTTACCAGGCACCAAATCTGCTAAAAATATCAATTTTTAGCACTACCATTGGGCAACAATTTCATTTCATAATTCCCATTTCCCTTGGTCCACCTCGTTCCTCCCTCTCTGTCGTTTCCTAAGGAAACACAAAGATACAAATTTTATGCAGAATGGACAGGGGGTCTTTGAGTGAGGAATATGTGCAGGGGGATTTGCTTCGTGGTTTCCAGTGCTATTAAGTGCACACCAAGTGTTATTTTCTTGAAGTGTGTTTGTAGGGAAAAGTTAAATTGAGGGCAGGAGAAGTTGTGGATTGCTCGTATGTGTTTTTTTAAAATATCAGATTTAATTTGTTTAGGAAGGAAATGTTATCACAGTTGTGAGGTGGAGGACTTGATGTTTGTGGCACAGTGTTAGTTCTGTCCCTGCTGAAGGCTTGGGAAGTCTCTTAATCGTCCTATAAATCAGTATTTATAAAATAGGCGATGTTTGTCAGTTGGGGTGAGGGGGGTCGCAGCCTTTGCAGGGGAGGTGTCTTGGAAGGACCGAGGATTTTGGTGCCTGCATTTTCTTACCAGCAATTCCTGCTCCCTGACTCATCTGGGATTTAAAACAAATCACCCCAAAACAACATCACAAAAAAATGCAATAAAGGACCCCTTTTACTGGCACTGACTTCATCACACTCTGCTCCTTCCTACGTGCCCGGCCAAACAAAGGGGAAAACTGAGGAACTGCAATTCCCAGAGCCAGCCAAGGAACCCTGGGCTGAGAGTGAGGCCGTGTGGTGCCTTCCCCATGACTCACCAGCTGCTCCCTCCTTCCATCCATCCATCTCCAGCTCCCTTCCCTCTCCCACAGCTCCAGGAGCTCCCTCTGAGCCTCCCTCCAGCCGAGGTCCTGCTCATCTGCAGGGGACGGGTTCAGCCCACGGAAATGTGTTGCATGCTGCCAGTGGAATGTCCCCTCTGCCCTCTGCTGTGAGCACAGCGATTGTTTTGTCCCTGTCCCCTGGCTGGCCAGAGCTGCCAGGGCCGTGCCAGGGTCTGGTCCCTTCTTGCCTCCTCCTCTGGGACAGCAAGGAAAAGGCAGAATGGATTTTGTGCCTCTCACTGCCCTCTGCGCGTGGGAAACGCCTCTTCCTTCCAAACCCTCTCCAAACTCCTCTCCAGACACTGTGGAGGGCTGAGGGCTGGAGAAGGGAAGGATCCAGGGAGAGCTCAGAGCCCCTTCCAGGGCCTAAAGGGGCTCCAGGAGAGCTGGAGAGGGACTGGGGACAAGGGCTGGAGGGACAGGACCCAGGGAATGGCTTCCACTGCCAGAGGGCAGGGATGGATGGGATATTGGGAAGGAATTCCTGGCTGGGAGGGTGGGGAGGCTCTTTTATCTTCTCATTATTAGCCAGCAATCAGTCTTTTTTTGATGATTTTTTCCTATTTCATTAATTTAGCCAATTTAGCCCCATTTTTTGTGCCTTGCCTTCACTAAACTGCTAATTCCGCTGACACACTTGATAATTTCCCCTGATATAACTTTAACGCTGTGTCATCCCTAACAATACAATACAGAAGTTAGGGAATAGTTGATTAATATTCTGCAGATTAATAAGAATTCTCCTGCTTCTCTGAAGCTGTTGCCACCACTGCTGATCCAAGCAGCCCAGTGCTCCTCTTTTAAACACACCTGCAGCCCCTGTTCATTTATAGACACCTGTTTTTCTGTTTAGCTTATAAACACAGAGAGACTCTGGCTCTACTGAATCAAAACGGGCTGAATCTTGAAAAACTTTAAAAAATATTTTTAATAGGTTTTGATTTAACTTGTGGCCACAATGCATTAAAAAATATAATTTATGAAAGGGTGAAAAAAAATGCCATTTTCCTGCAGTATTTGCCTGTGCCACTATTGCTCAGTTTGGATTTAATTCAAACAGAGCCCCAGCCTGTCTCTTCCCCCGTCCTCCTGTTTTATTAGAGAAGATGCTCGCCTGCATTAGCCACTTATTAGATAAATACAGGAAAACTGCTTGTCATTTATGGGTTTATCCATTATCATCTCGCCCATCGGATAGAGTAGCCTGATTTCAAAGTGACAGCTGGTGGAACCTCTTCTTGATACATGCTAATCCAGTTTTTATTATGGAAAAATTGCCTGTGCTTTCAGGGAGTGAAAGGCAGTTACCAGACGTCGCTGCCGAGGGCGGGACCTTGTGATCTCTGCTCTAACAGCCTAAAAATGAACCATTATCTCCCAGGGAAACGGCGTCCGGAGAAAGCACGGGCAGGGACCACGCGTGGCGTGGGCCTGGCAGGATGAACAGCTCCTCCCGCGGGCTCTGTCCCGGGGGAAATGAACCCCAGCCCTCCTGGAGCCACGCTGCGGGCTGAGGGGCGGGTTTGGGGGGACAGGGCTGCACCTCTGGCTGCGTTTGGGGAGGGGGTGGCACTGGGACGGTGCCTCCCGCTCTGGCCTGGGTGCGAGGGAAGGTTTGAGGGCAGTGGGGTTGATCCCTGGTGCCTGGGGAGGATGTGGGTCAGGGCCCTGCAGGTTCTCCTTCCTGAGCCTCCCTGGGGTCTGGTGGGATGAAGGCAGCACCTGGAGATGGACAGGGTAGGGATGGACCAGGTAAAATTCCCAGTAAATTCAGTACAAACCTCAGAACCTGCCGGGGAAGGATGATGAGGGGACGAGCTTTAAAACAGGAGACAATATTCCATGACACCAAAACCTATTCCATGACCCAAGCCCTGGAACACCGAGCCCCTTCTCCCCAAAATCCCATCCAAGGCAGGTGCAGTGCAGAGGAGCAGCTCTTTGGAGCTCCCACTCCTGGATGGCGGCTGGGAAGAGCAGTTGGCTGTTCTGTTGCTCCCCAATTATTAATTTATCACTAAATTTATTAAAAGTCGCTAGATAACAGAATCTTGGCTAATTGAGAGAATAATAGATGTTCCAAGCCTTGATTTCCTTTCCCCTTGACTTTATCAGATCTCACTCACTCCAATGTGCGTGTTCAACCCCTGATTTAAGTCAAACACCCTGGTTTAAATTTTGAATTAGAAGAGAATTAGCACCGTGTCATCCAGGCTTGACTTGCTTTCTGAAGCTTAAATAAAAACTTTTATCAAAGCAGGGAGTCTGTGGAGGTTAAGTGCCCCTGCATGTACAGACCCTTAAAGACACTTTTCTTAGAGACATTGAAAGGAAAGAAATGGAAAAAAAACATCTCAAGTGGAGCCATGTTAAAAAAAAAATTAAAAAAACGAGGAAGAAACAAAAAAAATTTCTCTGTTCTTTTGACTTTGTGCAAAATATTTGTTTTACTGTCAATATGCTCTGTATGAACTCTGATTTTACTGGACTCGGCTGGATTTGAGGCAAAGCAGCAGGAATTTGTGTGTATGGATGGCTGGCTGCAAACAGCATTTTGAGACATTCAGCAGTAAAATTTGATATTGATTGTGGAAGTAACGGTGAAGGAAATAGGGCAGCAGGGAGGAGACTTGGCTTTGTCAGAGCTGGACTGGTCAGGCCCCAAAAACTCAGGTATTCATGTCCAATGTGAAGTTGTGTTCTCCTCCCTGTGCAGCTCATCCTGGAGTTTAAACAATTCCTCTGGTGAGGATTCTTGACCTTCCCACAACACCTGGAGCCAGAATTCCCCAGGATGCTGCATTTCACGGTAGCATTACTGAAGAAATCAGTTTTAAAACATGTCCAGTGGGGAGGGAAGATGTGAACAAAGCTGTGCCAGACACCAAGAGTCAAACAGAACCCCACAGTGGTTTGGGGTGGAAGGGACTCTAAAGTCCATCCCATTCCACCCCTTTACATCAACACCTTCTGCTATCCCAGGCTGCTCCAAGCCCTGTCCAGCCTGGCCTGGGACGCTTCCAGGGATCCAGGGGCAGCCACAGCTTTATATGCACAACAAATAAACAGGGAAAAATTGGTGCCTACAAAATTGATGCTTTTTCAGTATCCTGGGAAATGGTTGTTCTGCTGTGGAGGGGTGAAATGGAGGCTTCCTCCCCTTCGCCTCCCTTCTCTCCCCATTTCCAGTCCATCCCAATATTGTCAGGCGTCGCACTCATCATTTAATTGGAACAGGTACCAGGGAGCTGGTCCAGCTTGAAAAGTTCAAAACATGAGCAGGAGAGTAAGTCTGACTCCGAGAACGCGGTGAGCTGTTCTTTTGGTGAGCTCATGTTAATTATCTTATAAGGAAATCAAGTGGCAGCCACAGATCTGGCTTTGGGTGCTCGGGAAGGAGCTGGTTTAAGCTCCAAAGAGAAATGGGGGCTGTACATGGACTGTTTATGGGATCCAAATTCGCTGCAGTGGGTTTGGGGTATTTTGGGGTGGAGAACTCCCTCTGCTCCTCTCCCACCCTGGTACATCTGCCAGGCTGACCATCAGCTGCTAGGGAAAAACAGGTTGTGAACTCATGGGATATTTTTTGGGGTGGTACCTGTGCCGGGAAGCTGCCTAGAAATGGATATGATGATAGTGCAACTGTTCCATGTTCCTCCAGACCCTCTCGCTGACTGTGGGGAACGTGCTGAGGGTTTGGTCCTGGCTTTGGCAGTGAAAATGTTCTGTTCCCTGCGCCTGTTTCTCATGCATGTGACATATGTTCCTCTGTACTGTGAAACACAAAATCCTAAACCTTCAGGAAAGGGATGGGGAGGATTCTGTGGGCCCAACCACGGCCCATGGCAGCTCGGAGATGGGGACATTCCCGCCACTGTCCCCAGTTGTGGCTGATCTCCTGCACCACGGGCTCCAAATGATATATAAATATACATAAAGAGCGACAGGGGTGGGCTATGGATGGTGTTTCATCCCCCATTCTGAATTTCCAGGGTTTCGTGGATTTAACTTATTTGAACACAGTTTTCTGTGATTTAATATAGAATTATTTTAGATCAGAAACTGGTAGGAAAAGAGCTGACACTCTTTTTGCTGCTGCCTCCCCCTCCCCGCCCCCCTTTTTAAGGGAAAGAGCTTTATCTTAATTAAAGTTTAATTAAGGATCACGTTTGGCAGTACTTTTCACACCGATCTACACCAGCAGATTTTCTAAGGCTTAACTTTATCGTGCAGAAAATCCTCTTTTATTACTCCCAACCTGTTGTAAAAGCTGTTGGCACAGAGCGATGGCTGCTTCATTCAGTGGCCTTGTTTGCCGCTGGAAAATTCCCAAGTCTCTGGAGATAGCACCACTGTGGTTCAATTTAATATCTGTCCTATCACTACAAGACTCTAGCTCATTATTAATGATACTATTCATTAATTTCTTGTTGGGCTGATGTTGTTATTTATTAAAATATTAAAGAAAGCTCCTGAGACACATACATAATGAGGGACACCTCCATCTCGCTCCGGCACCGGCGCAGGGAATGAATTTCGTGGAGCTTTGCCCCCACCAGCAGCCTCTCCTCCCTCATTAGTCCTCCCGGCTCTGAGTGACACCGTAAATCCATTTTGTGCTCGGCCCAATCGGCGCCTCTTACAAATGGGGGGCTCTCTTTTTTAATGAGCCATTCCTATGCAAAATGAATTGACTGCTGTCTAACTCATCTAATCTGCCCCTATTTGGGGGAAGGACTAAATTGCCTATATTTATATAGGGAATAAATAAAAGCCGACAGATTTTTTCCCTTTCCGGTCTTACATTTGGAAAATTTCAACACCATAAATTCTGGGCTTTAAGGACCTGCCACCTTAGTTAACTAAAGCCCAGCGTGACATTTAGAGGCGTGATGGTTGTATTTAAAAAAGCCTCCACCAGCAGTTTGTGCCCCGCCTCGGCCGTGGGACGCCCTCCCTCCCGCGCCCAGGTATCGCCTCCAGAAATTCCGAGGGCTCTTGATGTATGGCTCACCCTTTTCAGCAGAGGCAGCTCAGACTTGCAGCACTCGTGGCTGCTCGGAGCTGCGCACGGTCAAATAAATCAAATAAACTCGTAATTAATTTAGCGGTGATGTCACACGCCCGGGTTGGGTGTTGGAAGGGGGACCTGTGTTAAGGGTCTTTTTGGCTGGCTGGGAAGGATGAAATCTGCATAACAATCGGGGTGGCATCTGAAGGTGAAGTTTTAATTTGTCCTATATGGTCGTTATTTTCACCCCGTGCAAATAATGACGGCGGTGCAGAAATACCTCCCTGTTTTCCGAGGATTAGCTGGGCATAATTGCAGCCTGGTTTGATCCCTCTTTTAATAACGGCCCCTCTCAGCCACAGCCCCTCCAGCAGCTTTGTGTGGATCGAAGCTGCTTCCATTTGCACACACCTCCAAGGCCTTTGTGCTGGACAGTTGGAGTCATTTGTTTCTGAGAGAAAAACCCCATTTCTGGGCACTTCAGAGCAGGAGATCCATGGCACAGCACCCTGACAGCCCAAACAGTCCCAGCTGCCGGGCACGGGGAATGGGGTGACACAGGGACTGCTGCTGAGCTGGCAGGGAACATTTCCTTACAAAAGGACCTTCTGGAGGCTCTTCTTCCTTTCCTTCTCGAGACAAAATATGAGTTTCCTGAAGCGACCGCTGCACTGCTTTAACAACGTGTCTGTAAATTTAGACCCACCCAGTTTAAACAGAATCAAGTCCTTTATTGTGCGTTTCTTGCTGACAGCCTGGCCTGGCCACATGGATTCTCCAATTTCTTTCCTCGAAGTTGACACAGATTCAGTTTAATTCAGATGCTGTGTTTGTTACCTCCTGGATGGCTTTGGCTGGCAGGGGTCTGTCACTGCCAGGCGAAGCTCCGGACGACCTGGCACAGGGATGCCGGGCTTGGGGTGTGGATGGGGTGGGATATTCCCTCAGGACAGGCACAGGGAAGTGCTGTGCTCGGTGTGGGATATTCCCTCAGGACAGGCACAGGGAAGTGCTGTGCTCGGTGTGGGATATTCCCTCAGGACAGGCACAGGGAAGTGCTGTGCTCGGTGTGGGATATTCCCTCAGGACAGGCACAGGGAAGTGCTGTGCTCGGTGTGGGATATTCCCTCAGGACAGGCACAGGGAAGTGCTGTGCTCGGTGTGGGATATTCCCTCAGGACAGGCACAGGGAAGTGCTGTGCTCGGTGTGGGATATTCCCTCAGGACAGGCACAGGGAAGTGCTGTGCTCGGTGTGGGATATTCCCTCAGGACAGGCACAGGGAAGTGCTGTGCTCGGTGTGGGATATTCCCTCAGGACAGGCACAGGGAAGTGCTGTGCTCGGTGTGGGATATTCCCTCAGGACAGGCACAGGGAAGTGCTGTGCTCGGTGTGGGATATTCCCTCAGGACAGGCACAGGGAAGTGCTGTGCTCGGTGTGGGATATTCCCTCAGGACAGGCACAGGGAAGTGCTGTGCTCGGTGTGGGATATTCCCTCAGGACAGGCACAGGGAAGTGCTGTGCTCGGTGTGGGATATTCCCTCAGGACAGGCACAGGGAAGTGCTGTGCTCGGTGTGGGATATTCCCTCAGGACAGGCACAGGGAAGTGCTGTGCTCGGTGTGGGATATTCCCTCAGGACAGGCACAGGGAAGTGCTGTGCTCGGTGTGGGATATTCCCTCAGGACAGGCACAGGGAAGTGCTGTGCTCGGTGTGGGATATTCCCTCAGGACAGGCACAGGGAAGTGCTGTGCTCGGTGTGGGATATTCCCTCAGGACAGGCACAGGGAAGTGCTGTGCTCGGTGTGGGATATTCCCTCAGGACAGGCACAGGGAAGTGCTGTGCTCGGTGTGGGATATTCCCTCAGGACAGGCACAGGGAAGTGCTGTGCTCGGTGTGGGATATTCCCTCAGGACAGGCACAGGGAAGTGCTGTGCTCGGTGTGGGATATTCCCTCAGGACAGGCACAGGGAAGTGCTGTGCTCGGTGTGGGATATTCCCTCAGGACAGGCACAGGGAAGTGCTGTGCTCGGTGTGGGATATTCCCTCAGGACAGGCACAGGGAAGTGCTGTGCTCGGTGTGGGATATTCCCTCAGGACAGGCACAGGGAAGTGCTGTGCTCGGTGTGGGATATTCCCTCAGGACAGGCACAGGGAAGTGCTGTGCTCGGTGTGGGATATTCCCTCAGGACAGGCACAGGGAAGTGCTGTGCTCCGTGTGGGATATTCCCTCAGAGGGGCACGGTGGCAGTGCTGTGTTCGGTGTGGGATATTCCCTCAGAGGGGCACGGTGGCAGTGCTCAGTGTGGGATATTCCCTCAGAGGGGCACGGTGGCAGTGCTGAGTGTGGGATGTTTTCAGGAGGAGCACGGTGGCAGTGCTGTGTTCATTGTGGTGTCACGATCCCGTGGGCAGGATTAGGACCCAGGCTGTGTGATGGGGGATGCATTTCACCATCTGTTCAGCAGGAGCAGAGCTGGAGCTGGGCTGCCCATGGGAACGGGCACCGATCTCGACCCCTCCTGCGCTGGCACGGGGGCTGCGGGTGGGGACAGCAGCCAGAGGTCACCTGGCTGTCCGTGACACAGCTGTGGGTGCTCAGGTCTGACCTGGGGTAATTAGCACTCATTTGTGTGAGTGGGGTTTGACTGAAACTGTTCCAGTGGGGAGATGTGGGAACAGAGTGCCCAGGGAAGCTGTGGCTGCCCCTGGACCCCTGGAAGTGCCCAAGGCCAGCTTGGACACTGGGGCTTGGAGCAGCCTGGGACAGTGGGAGGTGTCCCTGCCCATGGCAGGGGTGGCACTGGATGATGTTTAAGCTCCCTTACACCCCAAACCACTCTGAGATTCCATGAAAGTGGGCATTTTTAACACCTCTAACTGGTGTGGTGGCAAACACGCTGAAGGTGTCTCAGCCTCAAGTGCAAAGTTCAATGGATTTGTGGTTTTCCTCACAATTTTAAACAGCATTTTACAGGCAGTTCTGAATTTGATTTTTGAGTAAACATTATAAGGAGGTTTTCCTGAAGATCCCCCCAGTGAGTGTTTTCAGGAATCCCGTTTAGGCTTTGGGGTGGGAATGGCTCCCTTGCAGGGGGGTTCGCCCCGGCCTGGGAGAGCTTGTTTGAGTACAATCCTCGTTCTGACAATTGTTTAATACTCTGCTCACACCTCCAAAGTCTGTCTAATGTGTGTGAGAGACTCTGAGTGATGTGAGGTCACCAAATGAGGCAGTTCTGCACCAGGAGGTCTGGGGGTGAAATCTTCATTTTGCCTGGACTAGGAGAAAGTCTCTTCTGAACCTAAAAATCAGCAGATGCCACTTGGCTCCTCTGAGGGTGTCCCAGTGCTCCTGCAGGAACTGTGACCTGTGCTCGGAGCTCTGAGTCAAAGCTCAGTGTCATTAATGATAATTAAAAAGACTGGAAAGTCCAGGGTTCCCTAACAGCAGAGGATGGGGCAGGTGGTGAATGAAACTACTGAAGGATACAGGTTCCAAATCTGTGTGCCTGAGATCTGGGAAAGCTTGGGGGAAAAGAGATCCCTGTCCCTCAGACTGAGAAGGGACATCTCTGCCCGACTGGAATGTTTAGACAGTTTCTTCCTGTGTGGTAAAATTGTCAGGCTCTGGTCACAAAATCATGAGGGGGTTTTTGGTCAAAACTCAGTGGCACAATCAGAGGTTTAGTTCTGTTTTCTGGTGTTTTATTTTCAAGGCCATTCCCTTGTAGGGTTTTTTATTTTGGGCCCAGATTTGCAAAGGCACAGAGCAGCAGCATTGCCAAGTCAGGTGTAAAACCCACCATGGGATCACACCCACGAATTTGCTGAATAATAATAATAATAATAATAATAATAATAATAATAATAAATGTTTGCATGCTCTTCTTTGAATAATACATTTTCACTTGAAAAACACATTTTCACATGGATAAACCATATCATCTTGTTGTGTGGTTTAGGGGGCATTGTGGTGTTTGGTCACAGCTTGGGCTCAATGTTCTTGGAGGACTTTTCCGATCTTAATGATTTTGTGATTCTATTTTATTCTTTACTTTCCAAAATATTATGGGCAGCTTGAAGCTTCTCTAACAAAGCTGAGCTGCCCTGGAATTGCCTTTTCCCCATTGCTGCCTCTCTGGAAGCCCCCAGCCGTGCCACATTCCGGGCTCTTGGTTAAAGCCAGCAGGGCTGGAGCTGCTCTGCAGCAGTGAATCCCCCTGGCCTCGGGGTCAGCTGCCCCATCCACGGCAAATCCCCACCAGGAGCTGCACCCGCGGGGCAGCGCTGGCCCCGGAATGGCACCTGTGCCATCGCTGTCTCCAGAGGAGCGGCATATTTAGGAGGAGCTGTAATTAAACAGCTCCGGCCGTTGATTGGGAAAAGCCACGTGTGGCAGCTCCTGGAGGAGCCACCGCAGCCACACAACAGTTTTATTTCAAAGGCTGGGATTTCTTTCTTTTCTTTGCCTTCTCTCAAGGAACTGTGAAGGTTTCAGTCTGAGTCTGGGTGTAGCTTTTACTGCAAATGTGCTGCCAGAGCCAGCGGAGCCCCTGGCACCGCTATTCCGTGTGATTGGTGGGAAGGGACAATTTGCTGGAGGTCTCCGAGGCTCTGTGGGGAGGGTTAATAACTCCTGCAGAGGTGGGAGAAAAGAAAGAATTTTATGTCTCCTGCAACCTGCAAGACTATGAAATGTTTCCAAGTGTAATTTTCTTGAAGTTAAAGTTGAGGTTATTAAGGTTCACTTAGCAGATAAAGTTTGCCACAATTTTCTTGGTCTCTATGATCAGATGACAAGACTTCTAATTTATAAAAGCAGAGCAGGATGTTGGGGGCTCTGAACCATGCTCAGGGGATACACCCAGGGCCTCCCAGCTCCTCTCCTTCACATGTATTTTTATTTACAGGGAAATTTGAAAGCAATGCATTGAAGTTCCCCCAGTAACCCTGGGAGCTGGTTTCAATTTGTTTGTCTTTGTAAAGCTCGGTATAAGCAGCACCGAGGTCGGGAGCTGGGGGTCCTGCTGACGGCCCAGGGTGCTGCCACCCCAAACCTGTGGAATTACTGTGTTCCTGAGCGTTTTATAAATGGGTGTTCTGCTGGAACTTCTGGGGAAACAGGTCACCTTTGAAAGAAGAACAGGTTAATGCCAATGTGGAGAAAACCAAAGTGGTTTTATAAGGAATTTAGAGGAAAGAAGTGTTCTCATATGGAATGTGGGTTGTTATTACATTCCTGACTTTGTGACTCGGTGCAGTCATTGTTTGGTGCTTTAAAAAACACAAAGGGGTGCCCTGGATGGCTGTGGATTTATTTGTTCCAGGCAAAGCACAGCCAGGATTTCTGGGCTGTGGTGCAGCTGATGGAGATCTCTTGAGTTTGTGATGGCATCATGATAAAAAGAACCACTCAAACAGAAATGTGAAGCTCAGCCAAATCTGCCTCATTTCATTTCGTGCTCCCTCTCATGGGCTGCAGCAGAATTCTACCAGCAAAAGCTTCTGCTCCCTTATGGAAAGTAGGAGAGCTCTGGAAGTGTCCATGGCCAGGCTGGACAGGGCTTGAGGCACCCTGGGATGGTGGAAGGTGTCCCCCTATGCCATGGGTGGCACTAGATGGGCTTTGAGGTTCAACTCAAACCATTCTGGGATTTTAAATTATGGCCAAGTCAATTCTTCGCCTTGTTTTGAACAAACTGAGCAGGTTAAACTTTGTGTCTCTCCCTCTGCAGCTCTGTCCACTCCAGTCACTCCTGAGGGGCTTCTCAGGTCCTTGAAATTTTCAACTTCTTGTTTTGGAACATGGACACCAAAGGAGGCCAGGCTGGGCCATTGGTGGTCTCACTAATACAACAGAGGTTGATAAATCCACCTTCCTATTCCAACGTGCTCTCCACTTGCCTGTCACTGACATATTGGATAAAGAACTAGAGAGCATGAAAAGTTATTTCTGACCTCTTGCAGTTGTATTAGTGTAAGAGAACAGCACCTTTCATATCAGTGATGTTTGTTGTATTAATGAGGCAAAAATAGCCATTAACGAGCCCTGAGCATGTACTTGAATTTCAATAAGTGCTTTCTGTGCAGAGCCAAGCAGAGATTACACATCAGACTTAGCAGCTACTGGCTACGGCCAATTTTTAAAACACAGACACTTCATTTGGAAGGTTTTCTAATGCTACGATGGAGATCTTAAATTAAATACCCGATCATCTAAACTCATCCAGTGTTTGATTTTTAGGTCTCACCGCTTCATCCAAGCTCAAGATGAAAAGACAGGCGTTAAAATGTATAAATATGCTCAGTTCCTCCGCCAGCTCTAATTGCCTAATGCCCCTCCACACGTTACTTAAAATGGATCACGACTTAAGAAGACTTATGTACATTCCATGGATAAAATTTATTGATTTCCTGCTCGGCTCTCATGGCAGAGGAGAGCACAAAGACAGCGGTGTGTCTCATGCAGCAGTTCCAGTCTGCCCCAACACCGCGGTTTGAGACAGAGCACAACCGCCTCGATCCTTGCAACGCATCAGAGCCTGGAAAGCACAAACTGCCTGTGCTCTGCAGGATGGGGACCCCTGGGGCAGGCAGGGCCCCTCCGGCTGTGAATGCACACGGGCAGCTCCAGGGGCTGCTGCAGATTGATCCTGAGTGCCCCTGAGCTCTGATCCTGCCCCGTTCCCTGTCCCGGCACTGCCAGGCCCTGCTGGAGCTCATCCCGGCACCCTGCACCTGCTGCAGGGCCAGCTCAGCCAGGTCCAGGGCTTTGGGAGGTGTTTGTGTCCCTGCAGTGCTGCTGGCCCTGTTTGGGGCTGGGCTTTGGGGGTGTTTGTGTCCCTGCAGCGCTGCTGGCCCTGTTTGGGGCTGGGCTTTGGGGGTGTTTGTGTCCCTGCAGCGCTGCTGGCCCTGTTTGGGGCTGGGCTTTGGGGGTGTTTGTGTCCCTGCAGCGCTGCTGGCCCTGTTTGGGGCTGGGCTTTGGGGGTGTTTGTGTCCCTGCAGCGCTGCTGGCCCTGTTTGGGGCTGGGCCGGGAGCGCTGGGTGCCGTTCACAGCCGAGGCCATTTGGGGTGGTTCAAACCTCGCCCCGAGAGCGCCGGTAAAACCCCCTGGCCCCGTTCTGCTGGGTGACTGAGCTGCAGGCAGCACACGGAACGTGTTCGGGACAGGGACAGGGACGTGGCTGTGCCCACGTGTCCTGGTCGGGGTGTTTTCCCTGCGCTCAGGGTGTTCTCCATCCATCCCTGAATTGGGAATAAATGGAGCCTCTTGGGGGGCTCTGCTCTCGGCTGCACTGAGAACACACCCCTGCCCTCAGGAGCCAGCAGTTACAGCCCAAACCAGGCTCTGCCACCTTCCCTCAGCTCAGATTAGTTTAAGATTAAGGTCTAAGGACTCTGGTTGTGCCAGGGTTTTGGAAATAATGAATGTCTACTTCAGGGGTTTTTTCAGCACTCCAGAAATCTATTTAGTGGTGAGTTTTTCCTCCTTGCCATGCTCTCAACCTCTTATCTTCCAAAAAAAGTAAAAGTATAAATCTGTGTTTCTCAAGTTAAAAACGTGGCCAATAGGAGTTTCAAGGTATGGGTTTATGTGTATATACCAGTCCTTCCAGGCATATTTGGTTTTGAAAGATATTTTTAACAAGAAAATACATAGAGAGGTATTTTTACACGTGTAGAAAAATACATAGAGAGGTTCTTTTATTTTATTAATTAAATTAATAACAAATTCTCTATTAAACTGGAATTATGCAAAAATACATAGGCTCACACTCAGGAGGTAAATCTGTTATGTGCAGACTTAGAATCACAAAATCCCAGAATCCCAGAATGGTTTGAGCTGGAAGAGAGCTTAAATCCCATCCGGTGCCACCCCTGCCATGGGCAGGGACACCTTCCACTATCCCAGGGTGATCCAAGCCCTGTCCAACCTGGCCTGGGACACTTCCAGGGAGGAATTCCTTCCCAATATCCCATCTAACCCTGCTCTGTTTCAATGTGAACCCACTCCCCCTTTTCCTGTCCCTCCAGGCCCTGTAAATTTTCTCTCTCCATCTTTCTTGTTGTCCCCTTCACGTACTGGAAGGCCACTTTTAGAATTTATGCCATTAGAATTTTACACCAAATTTAATCCAAAATTTTAAACTAAAAAA